>PVJS01002211.1:0-40640 GCA_004027185.1 Glis glis
GGGGGTGGGGGCTGGGGGTAATAACCATTTTTAACAAGTTTATGGCCTGTGTTCCAGCAAAGTCTAAATATAGAAGTTGAAAAAGGAAGAGACTAGGGTAAGGTATGTCTTTAGATGCAGTCAGGATCAAAGACGAAATCAGGAGGTTGGTCCCCAGTAGGAGCAGGGCTCCCACCAAGCTGAGTACAGGAGATGGGATGGCTGGCAGGTTGATACTTTGCAGTAGAAGAGGACTGAGTTGAATTTTGACCATGGCTGGTTGCCTTTGCTTCCCAGGAGAGTGGGATGTGAAGTCACCTGTGAATTGAGCCAGAGCCTAGTGAATCATCAGAATCGTCCCTGAGGGTACTGGAGAAAGCTATAACAAGGACAACAAAATTTTATAGTTACTAGTTACCCAATTAGGACTTAAGGCAGCTGCAAGGTTTTTCTCCAGAAGCCTTCAGCTTTTTGCATCTGAAGAAGAGATGTTACTTTGGTGGACTGATCCCAGTTTGGAGGTTTTGCTGAGTAGATGGGCTGAAGGAACAGGCCAAAGTGGAAGCAATCGTTGTTTAGCCGGCTGGCATGCCAGTAAGTGTGGGCAGGGACTCATATATGTTGATTGATCATGAGTCAGGTGGGAGTGTGTGTTTGTGTTCTTTTTCTCTTCTTTTATTTTTATGTTGTACTGACACATTGCTTCCCAGTACCTTTCCTTTTCTGCTTCTGTGTGAAATAGTGTTGCAACTGGCCTTCTTCCTCCTGTGGCTGGGAGAAACTGGGTAAAGAATCAGATTCTCTGGCCATAGCTCAGATACTTGACCATAGATGAAGGAAGACATAAAAAGCAACTCTTGAAACATTGGCAGTTCTTACTATTCTTATTATTTTGTGCTCTTGAGTCTTCTTATAAGAACAAAACAACAAAGAAACAACAATAACAGATGAATAAGGACATCCCTCTCCTGTTAACTCAGAACTCAGGCAACATAAAAATAGTGGGTACTAGCCAGGCGTGGTGGTGCACACTTGTAATCCCAGTACTTGAGAGGCTGAGACCAAAGGATCCGGATTCTTGGCTAGCCTCAGCTACTTAGTGATGCCCTCTGCAATTTAGTGAGACCCTGTTTCAAAATAAAGAATAAAAATTGGGCTGGGCGCATAGCTCGAAGGTAGAATGCCTCTGGGTTCAATCCCCAGTACCGCAAAAAAAAAAAAAAAAAAAAAAAAAAAAACAGGCTGGGCGTGGTGGCACACACTTGTAATCCCAGTGCTTTGGGAGGCGGAGACTGAAGGATCTGGGTTCGCGACCAGCCTCAGCTCTCTCTTTCTTTCTCTCTCCCTGTCTCTCTCTCTCTCTCTACTTAGTGAGGCCCTCTGCAACTTCGTGAGACCCGGTTTCAAAATAAAGTATAAAAAAATAGGGCTGGGGGTGTAGTGCAGAGGTAGAACGCCCCTGGGTTCAATCCCCGGTACCGCAAAACAAAACAAAACAAAACAAAAAAATAGTAGGTACTATCTGTGATATTCTTGAAATCTCAGAGTCTAATAAATATACAGAGAGTTAAATGCATAGGACCCATGCATGTGAGCTCCTAGGAAGGGTCTAGTATTATTGGTGTTTGAACATTTGCATTTGTCAGACAAAAGTCTTCATGGCTGATTTGCTTACTGGCTGCCCAGGACAGGCTTCAGATTCTGTGCGAGTGAAGCTGGACACAGCTCTCTAAACTCAGCAAAATTGCGCTCCGCTGAACTCAGCAAGGCAGAGGTCGGGCTCACTAAGCCAAGATACTTACCCTCCCATCACTGCCATGTGAAAATGCGAGCCTGAGGAGTTGCTCGGAGCCACTGTGATGTGGCATCAAATCCTAAATTTAGGACAGTGATTGCCAGTCCTGACCTAGTGCTGTCTATCCCTGTTCCCACTTGTCTCAGCAAACTTGTTTTAATTCACTTGACTATTGTGTATTTATATTTGCAATCAGCCTTAAAGTTTATCAGACCTTTTACAAATGAGAGACCATGCTCAAATCAAACTGCAGTGAAGTAAGAGGGTTTAGTGTAGCAAATATTGACCTGCAAATAAGAAAAATGAGCACTAGTTTTTGTACAGCTTTGTGACCTTGAACGAGTCTCTTACCTCTGAGGTCTTAGTTTCCTCAGCCATAAAATGATCATTAAGGTCGTTTCCAGCTCTTAATTGTTCCTTACTTTTTTTAGATTGTGTTTGAAAAAATTTTTTTAAAAAATATTTTCCTCGCTATATTTTGCCTGGTCCAACGTGGTCCCCCTTGTCCTAGTATAACAGTACTTATGATCAAACAATAGATTATCCACGTTTCTGTTGCCTCAAAGCCCTCCCTTTCCTTCTTAGTCTTCTATTTACCAAGTTACTTTATTTGCCTATTCATTAGTACCTCTTGCAGGGGTGGACTGGAACAATAAAACATGAAACTCAGGCAAGGTACTGCTGCCGTGTTGGTCCTGATGTTGAAAATGAGTTTCTTGGGGGTGTTATCTTTAGTTACTTAATTATACTATCCCAGTCTCCAGGAACTAATTGAGGGAATGGCTCCACAAACAGATCAACAGCAACAAACATGTCTTACCAGGCCTTCTCCCCTAGGAAGTCCATAGGCAGAAAATTTAATATCAGCATTCTTTTCTGCTTGGTTGGCATAAATTGTTACTTGCTTTTAGGCTGCTCACAAGGTATTTTTAGACCCTGTTAGATTAGTTTACTGTGAAGAAAATCAACTAACACTAACCCCGTGGTCCTGCATTGGGGATGGAGACAACCTCTGGTTGGAGCAGTGCAGTCCTCTACCTGTGCTGAAATGTCCCATTTATGAGATGAAGTAACGCATGTCTGTGGACATTGGCAGTACATTTTCCTGTTATTTTCCCTTGTGTCCTAAGTAATAATTTTTTTGTTTCCGTATTTGTTTGTGCAGGGAATTGAACCCAGAGCCTTACGCATGCTAAGCATGGGCTCTACCACTAAGCTACATCCCCAGTAATTAAACAAAAAATCTTTAAAAAGTGCATTTTTTATTATATGCGAGAAACTAAAGCTTAAGTACAATTAAGACAACAACCATTTAAGGAACAGCTGTGGTCATAAAACAACATGTATAATGCACCATTTTATCATCTAATATAAAATAGAATTAATGAGATTATAAGAATTGCTTTGTGAATCTTTGAGCAATTTATAGGGAAAATGTAAATTAATTTTTGTATGGGGGTGCCTATTAAAGTCTATGATGTGACAAAAATCCTTAAGAACTTGATCTAGTTTTGTTAGTCTGTATCAACTTTTGTTATCCTGTCTCCAGTGAAGAACTACAACTGTGCCCTTAAGTATTATGCAGCCATTTAAAAAGCTTTTAGAACCGGGCGTGGTGGCACACGCTTGTAATCCCAGTACTTTGGGAGGCAGAGACCGGAGGATCCGGGTTCATGGCCAACCTCAGTTCTCTCTCTCTCTCTCTCTCTCTCTCCCTGTCTCTCTCTCTCTCTCTCTCTATTTAGTGAGGCCCTCCGCAACTTCGTGAGACCCGGTTTCAAAATAAATTATAAAAAATAGGGCCGGGGGTGTAGCGCGGAGGTAGAACGCCCTTGGGTTCAATCCCCGGTACCGAAAAAGAAAAAAAAGAAAAAGCTTTTAGAAATCTTAAATTGGGTGTATTGCTTATAATAAGTAGAAAATACTGGGATCAGTCATTTAGTCATTATAATCTTGTCACTAGTATATAGCAATATTTTTAAAGGCCATTCAATTAATCTTGGACTTGATTATATGATCTGAAGAACCGATACTGAAAAAAGATGGAATTGAAGAGAAGGCATGAAAGGAAATGCCCAACTTGTTTCCTTTCATGCAGATGCTGTGCATTTTGATCAAATAGAATACCCCATTCTAAAATGTTTCACCTTTGGCAAGCATTGATTCATTTTTATTTCCTTACCTTAATGCTGTTACACATGAGGTTCAGTAGCCACTGAGCTGGCCATTTAACCATTGTCAACCGGTGCTAATGTTTGTAGTGTAGAAGATAATCGATTATAGATACACCAAAATATTATTCAGCAGTCTTATGAGCCATATAAAACTGGATGATTTTCCTCAGGAAGCATCACTACACATAAGTGAAATAATACAATTAATGTTGTACTTTGTGCATATAATGGAGAAATGTACTTTTGTGGGATGATTTAAGAATTTAAAGACATAATATCACAACTTACAAAACATTATCAGATAAAAACATTACAACTAGTTTTTAAGACTTTCCAAAATAACCTGTTTGTGGAATATTCCTTGTAATTTCAAAACATCTTTTAAGAGTTGATATTGATACTGATATTTATGTTACTTGCTTATTTTTTTAAAGAAGTGCCTTTTCCCAGCCTTTCAACAGTAAATGGATCAATTAATATTTGTTTTGACTAGTATTTTACATGTATAAGATAGGATCTGTCATCTATCCTAAGGATATGAAATGTAGCTAGGGAGAATTACTGTCATAACTAAATAATTAAAAGATAATTACATACTAAAGTGTTAGACTTAAAGGAATCAAGACAAAGAGAGCTCGTCCTGTCCCAGATGAACAAGTCACATCTTGAACTGAGTACTGTATGATGAGGGCTCTGTGTAACACTTCCCTGTGGTGCACGAGAAGTGTTGGTGGCCCTTTGAAGGCCAGACGCGGGCTCAATGGCATGGCTGCTCTGGGGACTTTGCTTCTGGGGAAACAGACTTCCAAAGTGGAAGCAGTGCTTGAGCAAGGCACCACGGCCAGGCATGGTGCTGCAGGCCTGGAATCCCAGCCACTTGGAAGGCTGCGGCAGGGGGATTGCAAGTTCAAGGCCACTGGAGAACTTAGGGAGAACTTGTCTCAAATTAAAAATAAAAAGGTTTGGGGATGTTGCCCAGTTGTCGACCATCCCTGGGTTCAATACCCAGTACCAAAAAAAAAAAAAAAAGGCACCAATGTAGGCAGGAGTGTGCTTCCCAGTAGTAGCTACTAGGTGTTAAGCTCAGAAGAAATCTGCAAGTACTTGGGAGGCTGAGACCCGAGGATCCGGGTTCATGGCCACCCTCAGCTACTTAGTGAGGCTTTCCACAACTTAGTGAGACCTGGTTTCAAAATAAAGAATAAAAGAAAAAATAGGACTGGGTGTAACTCGGAGGTAAAATGCCTCTGGGTTCAATCCCAGTACCGCAAAAAAAAAAAAAAAAGAAGAAGAAATCTGTAAGTCATAATACTACAGGAAATGTGATGTGTGATATAAGAATGAGGCCTTTTTGAGTATTAAATATTTTTCCTTGTGATATCAGGCGTGGAATATCCTAGGTATGCAGTAAAATGAGCTGAATGAGTGAAGAAAAATTACATCTCTCCCAGTTTCCTATATAATACTTAAAGTAGGTTGGTCGTTTGGTAAAAATTTAGCATGATATGACAAATAAGCCATAAGCATTATACAAACAAAATAAATTTAAAGTCTTATTAAGATTCATGATAATTCATATCAGCATTTTTTGATAATCAAAGGTTTCAGGGTTTTCTTTTATTCCCTGTTTGCTTTTCCTCAGTTATCCTGTGCTTTGATAATTTTTACAAGACTTAATTATTACATTTCTGTGCTATCATTTCACAACTTCAAAATTTAGAAGGTGAGGTGTCTTTATAACAATCCAATTAGAACTCTAAACTTGTGCTTTAACATAATTTCTAGGAAAATTTAATTCTTTTTGATCAGGAATAGGGGACATTTCAAATTGCCTCTGTAAGTGGGAAATGGAAACACAGATTTCTGCATTCTGGTATTTTTTGTGGTTTTCAGAAAGTCCCCATGAGGCCTCTGGACTCAGGGTAGACTTTAGCTAGTAACCGTCTCTGTTCATTGCTAGTTTTCTCTTTAGCCTGGGAGCCAGCGTCTTTTTGGTTTTTGCTTTGCCCTCTTTGCTCTACTTTCAGGTTAATTAATTACCAGGATGTCTTGTTTCTCCTTTGAATATCAGCTCGGTGTCTTCTTCCTGAGGAATCTGACAGCAGTCACTGAAAGCTCCTCAATGGTCCCGGAATCATATTCTGGTAAAGCATTCTAGAGATTTTCAGTTTATATGTTAGATGTAAGAAGACACTTTTCTGACCTCATATTTCCCTTTGCTAAAATTTTCTTTTGCTTTTTATTGCTTATATAAGAATGGGCAGTTTTTTAAGACTCAGTTAAGTCCCTATGATCATATGGCACATTCTCTCAGAAAAAAGAAAACAGAAAGGAAGAAAGAAACAAAGAAGTTCACTTTTAAAAGAAAGGTACTCACAGCATGTGTTAGAATAGCTGGGCTGCTGGCACATACCTGTAAATCCCAGTAGTTGGGAGGCTGAGGCAAGAGGATCTCAGGTTTGAAGCCAACCTCAGCAAATTGGTAAGGCCCTCAGCAACTTAGTGAGACCCTTTTACAATATTAAAAAATATATATAGCTGGGGGTGTGGCTCAGAGGTAGAGTGCCCCAGGGTTCAATCAGTACCACAAAAAATAAAACAAAAAAATTAAAAAGTTATCCATTGTCTGTGCTAGCATAAAGTCTCCATCAACAGCATGGCCATGATGATGCAGGTCTGTGGTTGTAGGGCAACGCCCTGCTTGACAGGGTTCTCTCCTTCTTAAGGACTTGTCATCTTACCTCTGATTTGATAGCAGAACTGGAATTGGGAATCTTACCATTTTAAAGTATTGACCATATGCCCTTTCTTTACTTGGCTTTTCTTTTAAAAGTACATTAATTTTACAAAGGAAAAAAGTCTTCAATAGACTTACTAAACAGAGCTAGGATCTTTCAAAAAGCACAATAACATGTACCAAGGGAAAGCAAACAGTTATAAAATAACATATCACTGGAAAGACCCAGATACATCTGAATACTTATTCTGATTCATGACCGGATGGGAATCATGCAACACTTCCACTGTGCCTCTACTCTGAAGTAATTGCTTTTTCCAAATAGTGCCATATTTAAAGAATTAGTGGAGAAATTAAAGAAAGGAATAGAAAGAATTATTAGAGAACAAAGGAAGGAGGATGAAAAATACTGCTGTCCCTGCTTATCAGTGAAGATGAGGGGAAATTACTTTTTAGCTGTAGCTTTATTTTGAGAAATTTAGTTAAGGATCAGAACAAATTATAGACAATTTAGATAGCTAAATATTAGACTATTTTACATTTTTATTTAGCAAATATTTGTTGAGCACTTTCTAATTTGCTGGGCACAGAGATAAATAAGAAAATTCCTGAAGGCTTAAGGAACTAAAAAAAATCTATTAGTAAAACAAGGTAAGCAAATAATTGCAGTTGACGGTAGGTTCTCTTGATTAGTGTGCTCAGAAACAACATTATTAGTGTGGGGGGGAGTTCTTTTCTGAGCTATCAGGAATTTGATTGTTCAACCCCATGTGAAATAATCTGCTCACAATGAAAGAGTGAGCAATGTGATTTGGATGCATAAAAGAGTGGGATTAAACTGCTGGGGGGAAGGGCATGGGAAGCTTTCTATGTGTGGGAATGTTTTCCTAGGGTCTGGAAACATAAGTTGGTGTTTTTCAACAGGAGAAGGGCATTTCGGGTAGAAGTGTGTGTCCATGTGTGAAAGCCTGGGTCCTTAAAAGCACAATGTTTTGGAAGGGAGAATTTAGTGTAGTGAGGGTATCAAATGTGAGGGAGAGGCAGAGACAGGAGGATCACAGGTTCTTGGCCAGCTTCAGCATTTTAGAGAGGCTCTCAGCAACCTGGTGAGACCCTGTTACAGAACAAAAACTAGAAAGGGCTGGGGGTGTAGCTTGGAAATAGAATGCCTCTGGATTTAATCCTCAGTAACACACCTGCACACATACACACACACACACACACACACACACACACACACACACACATGAGGGAGAGGAAGGTCAGGGGTGAGGAAGGCAGGTAAGGTCCCAAAGGGCATGCCCTGTCATTCTTAGGAACTGTTTTGTCTGCGAGTTGGAGAGCATCATTCACTCCCTTGCCCCAGTATCCCAGTCAGTCACCAACTGTGGCCTCTACTTCCTAAATCTACTTTAAGTGCTTAGTCCACACCCTGCTTTAGCCATCTTTGAAGTTCAAATTCCTCTCTTTTATCCAAGACACCGAGTTTAATGACTCTCCATTTTTATTTGTACATGTATTTTCCACATATAAATTCAGTCAGTTTAGGATAGAATTTGCCCAAGATAGGATGCTCAACCAGCTGATCTGGAAAGTTCTCTCAGCTTTGGCGAATCCTTTCATTTAATCCAAATAGTTCTGGGGTCTAAAATGGTCTTGAGAAGCACATTGTAAGAATTTCACTTTGAACTCCTTTTCAAGTGGAGTGGATATGCAAAAGGCATGTAATAACTGCGGCCTGCAAGGAAGTGTTGCAGGCAGACAGAATGTATGCCATGAGATGGATGTCTCCTGGTACAAAGTTTACAACCCACTTTGATGTTCTCCCAGAAGAGCCTTGGACTTGATAACCAAGTCCTGCCTTCCTTGCTGTAGCCACAGATTTGATTTCATGTCTAGAATTTTGCAAAGCTTCCACTTTATAGAAGGAGAATAAATGTTTTTGGCAACCACTGTTTCTTTTCTTTTGGAACAAGATAAGTGCTTTGCAATTTCCTTTTATATTTTTTTCTGTTGATTGTTGGAGGACTTCTAGAGTTAAAAAAATAATGACACTTCCAGGTTTTTAGGAAGCACTAAGAGAATGCATTGATCTAATATAAGTAAGAATGTTGAAATGTTCTGGTGTTGGTGGTTTCCTTTATTAAAATATTTCTTTCAATATAGTTTACTTTCTCATCTGATAGTATCTTCCTTTTCTAAGTTTTCATTGTTTCAATTTGGGGAGTCTATCAATCTCTCCTATAATTCATTGACTACTCCAAAGATTATGACTTGTGCTATTGTATCAAATGTAGTAGTGTGCTGTTTCTTACTTGTTGGTTTTTACCAGTTTTAGTTGACTTAAAAATCGCAAACAATCTAGCCAGTGTACCAGAAAAACAATAATTACTTAAAACAGGGAAGATAAAATTAACATTTATTGCCAACTTGACTATTTGATGCAAACTGTGTAGCATCCAGATTTTATTTCCATCTTTGATCCATGATGATAACAGATGATTAGGATACTGATGATAATGATTTTCGGCCAACCAACATTTACTAAAGGGAAGTGCGATACTGTATAAAGTACTTATCTTGCATGATGTCACTTAATATTCACAATTCTTTGCTTTCTCATCTTTCAGAGATTGGCAAAGTTGGTTGGATATATTTTTGTAAGGGGTATCTGATAAATTAATCAACACATTTCCTAAATAACAGTTTTTCTCACACTTGAGAAATAAAGGGACTTTTTTTTTCAGTTAAGTTTTCAATTATATCACATTAGTGATAAACATGCAAAATATAAAACTAATTAAACCTTTATTGTATTTCTTATAAAATAATTTAAACATAGACCAAAAAACTGAAGACACTTTAAAATTGAAATTAGAGAGTTAACATAGTGTTATGAATATTGAGTCTTTTTGAGAATAGCATGGTGCAGCTATGTGAGTGGGTTTGTGCCCATGTATGGCTGTGCCATATGACGGCTGGGTTTCCTCACTGCTTTTCATATTCATACTGGCTCAGCACTTCATTCAGCACGGTAGGCTTTATTTGACCTTAGCTTGACAAGAAAGTATGATCTATATATTTATTAATTCCACCTTTACATGACTAGTTTGTACTTCTTTATACACATGAATACAAGGGGCCATTAAGTACACTTGCTAACTCGAAAAATAATCATGTGAATAAAAGTAACTTTAAAAAATTTTGTAGAGAATTTGAAGTCTTTCAGAATTCTTTGGCTATATCTCTCTGCCTCCCATGCACTGCCCCCCACACCCCACATGCTAATGGAAATTGGTACAGTGGAAATAACAAGATAATGAATGGCTAGGCACTGTGCTAAGCTCTTTCTATACATTATCTCATTGAATCTTGCACTAACCCCAGGAGCTAGGTGGTCTTGCTGTTGTTTTACACTAAAGGACACTGAACCTTGGACAATTAAGTAAATTCCTCCTAAGATTATATGGCTAGTACAAAATCAAAATGATTTTGAACCCAGGTGTTCTCACTGCAGAGAGAACACCTGGGTAGAGAACGTCTAGATATTACAATTGTAATATCTTCCTCAGTAGCTTTTATTCCTTTGTCAATTCAATAAATGTGAATAATATACCCTTCCTGTGCACCAGGTACCAGGCCAAATGTTTCTCATAGGTTCTATCTTCACAACAATCTCAACAAACAATATCTGTTTTGGAAAACTGAGAAAGCTCAAGGTGACCCCTATCCTCACAGTTCCTCCTCACCTTTAAAGATAAGTAATGCAAAGACTTATCATAAGGAATAGTCCTAAAAGCAAAATTTAAAATAGTATCTTCATTCTCAAGAACTTGATTTATAATTTCCAAAGGAAAGGAATCAACTAAGAGATCTTGTATTAACATTGATTTTTTTAAAAAACAAAATCTTAGAAACAGTATCATTAGAAAAGGGGCCATTAAAGGCCTTCATGGTACGTGAACCCTGACAAAGGATATGAAATAAATGCCTTGTGAAATGAACTTCTCTACATTAAAAACATTTTTGGTCAGCAAATTTTGTGGCAATTTTATTGATGTAGTAAATATTTCATTTACTAATAGGGCTGTTTGGGAGAAGATTTGTTTACACGAGAGAACTGAAGGAAATGTAATCCAAATTACAGGCATAATGATTCTCATTGATATTCTTGGAGTACTCTCTGGCTCATGTGCATCTATAAAATGATGATTTTTTTGAGAAAATATTCTGTCACCACCTAAATAATTTATGTGACATTATTGGCAGTTTATATACTGATCGCTAAGACAGTAATGAGGACTCCAGGTGTGTTTTTATGTGTGAGTATATATGTATGTGCATGTACATACACAGGTTGAGTATTCATTGTACAATATGCTTGGGAAGAGAAGGATTTCAGATTTTAGAGTTTTTTGAATTCTGGAATATTTGCCTTTATTTTACTGGTTGAGAGACATTGATCTGAAGACCCCAAACCTGAAATGCTGTAAAACCCAAACCTGGTTAAGTATCATGACAGTGTTCAATATGCTTTAGATTTTAGAGTGTTTCTGATTTGGAATTTTTAGAGTAGGAATGCTCAGCCTATATACCTTTATACATAGAAGCATGCGTGAAACCCATGAATCCAACTAGAGTTCCTGTTCTTTTGACCATTGACCTATTTTTTTATTTTGGATATATGATATCCCTCATTTTCAAATACTAAATTGCATAAAGTAGAAATTATTACCTATGTGTGAATAAGTACTTATGGTCTTTTTATTGATTAGTTTTGTTAGAATGCATTTTACTAGTAAATATATCATACATCTGAGAATATTTCCCTGTGCTTCTCCTATGTAAAATTTTCTGAAATGTTGGTTTGGATATTGCCTATTTTATTATTTAGAACTCTTTATGAGTTAATTGCTAAGTTCTAAAGAAACACAGTGGTTAACAAAAGGGGCCAGAGTCCCTGACTTGATGGGACTAGTACAATTGACCACTAACAAGTACACAATGAGAGACTATGGTGAGGATGGAGAAGAACCATGACAGTTGTAGTTTTCAAGGCTGAGAAGACCTTTGTCAGGTGGGGACCGAGGTATTGAAGAGGAAAGAGAGTCAGGAGTATGCAGCTGCTCTGAAGCAGGACTAGCACAACACTGCTTAGAAGCTGGAGGGCATGTGGTGTGGCAGTCACATAAGGTCAGTGTTGGGGACAGGTTGATGATTAGCTTGGATAGCAAAGAGCTCTTTCTATTATTTAGAACAGATTCAACCAGGGAGCCTTGACACACACCTGCACCCCAAGAAGAGGTAAAATAGAGAGACCAATAAAGAAAAGGCAGAAACATAGGAGAGGAGCTGGAAAGAATGGTAACCGGGGAGCTAGAGGTTGGAGAAGGGGGACAGAGATTCAACGCAGAGAGAGTAAGCAATTCCGGTTGATGTCAAATATTGCTGTGTTTTATTTTTGTTTTTGTGGTATTGGGGATTGAACCCTGGAACATTCAACCTCTGAGCTATACTCCCAGCCATATTTTATTTTTTATTTTGAAACAGGGTCTCACTAAGTTAATAGGTGCTGCTGGCCTTGAACCTGAGATCCTCCTGTCTAAGCCTCCCATGTACTGTTATTACAGGCCTGTGTCAGCTTAAATGTTGCTGTGTTTTTCATGACCAACACTGTGCTTATCAAGAGCCTTATCAAGAGCCATTTTCTCTATTAATAGAGTATTGATTTCCTAGAATCTTAGAAGGGAAAAGCCCACCAAGTTGTATGTCGTTATCACTACAAACTACATTATGATTTGAGATTCTAATGCACCAATAAAAGTATTTTAAAAAAGAAGAGGAATCCTATGATAAGGAAGTCTCATAAAGTTAGTCATGTTTTTCTAATGAGGTTGGGACTATTATAGGCATACGATTGTCACCTTTAGGGTTAATAGCATGACCCCTGAGTTTGAAAGGGAGCCACACTGAGGCTAGAAGGAAGAGCGAAGGGGAAGAAGGCACCACTCAAGCTACTTCATGGAAACCAACGATGGACGACGTAGCCTCATCTAGAATATTTAGGTGACAGTATCTTAAGCTTCAAAACAAAATTACTTAGGTTGCTGATTAAGAAAATGCATGCTAACTTGTCAGAATGCCAGTGCATTGTTAATTATTTAGCAATAAAATAGGTTTAATTCTTTTCCTGCTTTCTGGCTAATGGAAAGATTAAGAGATGGGGGGGTAGGTCAGCATCACACAGCCCCAGGAACAGGAAGGCGGATTCTGCCTCCTGTCCTCAGTGCTCTGAGGAGGGTGACAGTGATGGACAGGTTGTCCTTCCCACCCCCATTCCCTCTCCTCCCTGTGCTCACACACTTTTCCTTCTGGACTTCCTGCTTCATCTCTAAGGAGCAGAGAGTGACCTTCTGATGTGTGCACACCTGCATTTTTGCTTAGTAGCATTTTTAGTCTGTCTTTAGGAACCAGAACATACATATTTTCCCAATTTCTTCTTCTTGCTTAAAGGAAGAGGGGAACAAAAGAGGGATGTAGGATGAGGAGGGGGAGGGAGCAAAAATTGGCAGAAAATCCCTGAAAGAAAATGAGTTTGACAGATTTGTTCAGTTCTGGATTCTTGTCTTTCTGTTTCCTAAATCTGTCAGAAAAGCTGAGCCCTGCCCCCACGATGAATAAATCCCTAAGGCCACTGTCTGAAAAGAGGGGAGACACACATCATTTTCTCTCCACATTATCAGGGGAAGATCCATACAGGCAGAACCGAGACACAAATCATTATCTCCAAATTATTGGCGGGAAATCAGATTAAAACTCAGGGCTTTAAAAATGGGTGGGCTAATGTGGAGGAGGAAAAAAAATAGCTGAAAAACAGAATGTCTCCTGAATAATAAATAAGTCAAATCTAGTTGTAATTTAATCCAAATCCCACCACCAGTGGGACTGCTCCATGATTCCTGATGTGGCGTGCCTGCTTTTGACTGTTTCTTGACATGTTCCCCTAAGCTGCCTCCCTACCTGTACTTGTCTCTCCTACATCTAATGACCTGTTTATGATTTGTTGTCCTAATTAGGCCATGAACTCTGAGAGGTGTGCTACATTCTCAGGGCCCAGCTCTGTAGGTATTCCAGAAGGTTCCTGTGAGCACTGGGGGAGTCCAGCAGTGTGTATTGCAGAGGTTGTCTGAGCAAGTGAGGGGCCAGCCTGGGGTGGAGGCTAGGCCAGCGATGTCCTATGCTCAGATGCTCTGGCTGGGTTCTGAGCTCTCTTGGCTTCTTTTTCCGCTGGTTGATTGTCATCAACCTCCTACATGAAAGGACGTGGTGCTATGGCATGAGCACCTGGCATGGAGTCAGTGATCCTCCGGTTCAAATCCTGCTCTACTTCTTACCAAAGTTCACTCACTTTTCTAAGCCCTAGCAGTTAAAATAGGGGTAATTACACCTACCTTGTAGGGTTATAATATGATTCAAATGGGATAATGACTAAGAGCACTTCAAAAATTGTAATGGTGGTAGTTATAGTTGGGCTCGTAAGGTGACAGGCTAAAAAGACTGTATTTTCCATGCAATGTTTACTCTTGGCCTTATAGAGAGAGGGTAGTATATCTAGAAGTTAAGCATATATTTTCTTGGCCTGCATAATTCTGGCCTTCTTCAAAGGCATATTCTCAAACCACACCTAATTTCCACCCTATCTCTGACTCTTAAGAATATGGACTAACTGTCTGATTATTTACCACGTTTTCTATTCTCTTAATCCACCTTTGCCTATCAAGCTTCTGTGGATATTGATGTCTTAAAGTAGATTTTAACTTAATTTGCATTATTCTCTTTTAAGGGGATAGCTGTATTATATTTTTATAGAATTCTCAGGGAGAGAGGACCTTAGCAGGAGTTCATGGTGTAGTGGGAAGCTAGGAAAGAAGTTCCCAAGATGCATCCAGGTAAGCCAGAATGTAAGCACTAAATACAGCCCAGGGTCTTTATGGCGGCCACTGCACCCACCATGAAGGCACATGGCCAGGGCCTTCATACGTCTCACATTCTGTTAGGGTTGCTCATTCTCTCTGTGCGTTAATAACACAAATATCAGATGAACCCATGAATGCCCAAGGACTGAGTCCTAACAGTCCAAAGTGAGATGTCCAATGTTGCCTTTTATTTTCAAGATCTCAGGGGAGAAGTGTTTGCAGTAAGAGACCCTGGAAAGCGGTGTTAAAGTGAGTTGGTTGTCACTCAGCTGCTTAGTTCTACACACTTGAAAGCTGGAGTTTTTAACAAATGGTATTAGTATTATCGAAAGAGTACAAAATGAGGAGGTAGTTCCTTTGGAAGACAGAAATCTGTTTTCCATGAAGTGGGAGTGATGATGGAGGTTGAGAATAAAAGCTATTCTTTTTTCCACTTAAAGAATAATCATATAGGCCTTTTCAGATTGTTGCCTCAAAGAAGAAGGGTGTCAAATTCTATATAAACAAGCCAAGGAAAGGTTAGCATTACAGTGCAATCAAATTTCCAAAATTAAAAATACTGTCATACAAGATGTATGAAACTTTGTGCAGAAATTTTGAAATAATGTGCATCTTCCCGAATTAGAAAAAGTCAAGATGACTATAATTCACAATGGTCGTAATGAATTAATTTTCATGTTGGTTCTATTGCATATGGTAAACAGAAATATTCTTAATATTTTGCCAGGTTTAGTCTTGAATTAAAGGAGAACTCCAGGATATGCCCCTTGCACAACATGTGACAATGTTGTGCCTTTTTCTATTTTCCAAAAATAACAAGAGAGAGAAAGAATAAGGATGGTTTATGACATGCTAGGGATCTGCTTGTCCTTTTTCTATTTAATCTGAGGTTTTTATGTCATTGAGTAGATTTGAGATTGAATAGCTTAGCTCTTCACCAGCATTTGCCTATTAGGTTGGGTCAGCATCTAGTTCACCTTGCTGCGTTAGTTGCTCACTCTGCAGCTCTTTAACTGGAGGTATTTTTTTTTTTTGGTCAGCCTTCTGAAGACCATGTTTACTCTTAAATCTTCTAGTACTGATTGATAGTCAATAATGTTATTATATTCATGTTTGAACATCAAGTGTCATGATCTCGCCACAAGGCTTAGTGGCTATTTCAGTCCTGCTCTTAACAACTTCCACTTTTAATGCTGAGTGTCTACATTATCTGCTGTATGAGTGAATTCAGTTTATTTTTAATTTGTTGATAAGGTGTGTACTAGTTAGGGACATTTATCTGTGTGCCCCTTCTCAGAATGTTCAAAGTGGTCACGATAGTGACCTGAGTATTTGTGTATGTTGTTTGTTAATTTAGCCTTTGTTGAGCTGTAGAAATACATGTTGACTATTTATGTTTGGACTGGCTGGAGCATTTTTTATATTTACAAATACCCATTATGCATACTAATAATGTTGAGACCTTATAGCAAGGAGCACTGAAATTTTTATTTTCGTTTTTCACCAGTAGCTTTCAAAGTTTGAAATACTGCTTCAAATAGTTGTGGTTGGAGGATCTGCCCCAGGAGGCTGACCTGTATAGAATCATCCCTAGACTCTTTGGCCCTCTGTTTCTGAATGGATGAAGCCAATGAGATCCTTAACAAAGACTGTAGGGAGGAGAGGGGGAATCAGGACTTTTTATTATTCTGTTTCCCTTCATTTGGAGTAACATTAGACCATTGTTACTGTAATACATTTGGGGTTTTCTTTAGCTTTATTTTGATAATTCTCTCCACTACATTGTGACCATCAATTTATCGATTTATAAAATGTTAAGATCAAATTATCTTTATCTTATGATAGACAATCCATTATTTTATAAATGAGAAAATTGAGTCCCATAGAAAGTGGTAGACCTTATTTTTGAATATTGAAATTTGGCTCTCAGAGACATTGAAACCTTTAGACCACAATCTTGAACAAAAGTCAATTATTTTATTTTGGGGAGAGTGCTTTATAGGGCTTTGTAGGATGCATATCTAGTTGAAGAATGTAAAATTGGATAAGAAATACTATTTTTAAAAGGTAGTCAATTGGGGACTGGGGCTGTAGTTCAGTGGTAGAGCACTTGCCTAGCCTTCATGCTGCCCTGGACTCAATCCCAATATAGGGGGGGAATTTGCAGTCACAATGTCCATCAGCTGATGAATGGATATATAACATGTGGAATGCCCATTCAGTGGAATATTACTTAACCATAGAATAGAATACTGATTCATCTGGACTAATCATAATCTCCAAATACCAATCCAAATGCCATTATGCCTAATGATGGAAACTTGAATGATCAAAATTCCTAAAGTCTAAAACCCCTAAAGTCATAATCCCCAAAAACTAAAGTCCCCAAAATATAAAATCCCATGAAATCAAAATCTCAAAAGATTAAAAACTCAAATATTGAAATACCAAGTTTTGAAGACTACAAATACCATGGGGGAAACAAAGGCCATATAAGTGAGGTATTTCCCATATGATACAACAATGAAAACATGAGTTTAAAATTGTGCCATTTGTCTTCATTGGCATTCCTTCCAATCACTGAAATTCCAGGAGTATTTATTGAATAAAAGCTACATTTGTCTGAAGAAGCAAGTGAAATGACTGACTTGCTGGAAAATAATGTGCAGGGTAGGATAAGAAGAAACAGCAGTGGTGTTGCTGTTTGATCACCATTATTGTTTGTGACCTATGTATAAGTGTATGCAGAATGAATTTTCTCAGACCCCATACAACATAGAAATGTGGCGCAGAAGATGGAAAATTTTAATAGGCAATGCTCATGGTGATGTGTGCCATAGAATTTCAGAAAGAGCAGCACCATGTAGCAAAAGAATATGGACATATTTTCCAAGAGCAGCCATGCCCTACACAAAAGCAGCTACTCATCTTGATGTAAACCTTCAAAATATAGTCAATGATCCTGAAAGTTGACCCAGTCTTAGGGGCCATCTCCCTGTAGCTGCCCATTATCCCTGTAATACACTTTTCATATGTCAAATTTTCTTTTAGTCCTTTCCCTTTTCCTAGCCTCCTCATTTTAAAATGTCAGCATTAAATTTTGCTATGTTATTTATTTCATCTTTGCATCATTTCCAATACTGGAGGTATAAATTGTGTAAAGATGTAAGGAGTTCTAATTGGTTTTATGCATTTTTGCATAAAATATTGACTCCAAGAAATTGCATTATCACAGTGTTGACAAACATTATGCGTGTACATATAAACAATGAAACTTCCTCAGTGAGTAAAGAGATGTCCTTTTTTGTCCTTCATTTGTGAAAGAACATGTCTCAAGATCTTGGCTCTTTGGGTGTCCCATCACAGTCTTATATCCTTCTTGTCTAAAACCTTAGGTTGTCTGCCTTGCTGTTTCAGGTGACTACAGTTATAAGACTAGATGCAAACAATCACCACCATAGTGATGCACGTTAATACATTTAGCTTTACCACCTAACTTTTATGAATATGGTTTGCTTGTAGCTGTAAGACCCATGTGACTACCATTAGTCTCCCTGTTTATGCTTGCAGAAATATGTTATTATTGCCTCTTGTATTGTATAAAGTGGCATATGAAATATTCTGTCATTTTTTTTGCTTCTCCAATAAAACCCCTTTTAAAAACATACATAAATGTCTCTTGAGTAGTTTTGAAACAATTTTCCCCCAGGATTATAGTTTTGGGATTTTTATGTTTGGGAATTCTAGGCTTTAGAGACTTTGATCTTTCTGGATTTCAGGATTTGGGATCATTGTCTTTGGGATTGTGTCTTTCAAGATTATGGCCCAAGTACCTGATACATGTACTGCATGGATAAACCTTGGAAATATGTTGCTAAATAAAAGAAGCCAGTCATAAAAAACCATGTATTGTATGATTCAATTTATATGAAATGTCTAGAATAGGTAAATCTATAGAAAGAAAGTAGATTAGCGGTTGCCTAGAGTTGAGTGGTGGGGGCGTGGGCTGGGGAGGGATGCTGGAGTAGGGCAATGGCTAAATGGTGCAAAGTTTCTTTTTATGTAAAGAAAATATTCTAAAATCATGGCAGTATACATACAACTGTGAATATACTAAAAGTCATTGAATTTTATGATATGTGATTATGCCTCAATAAAGCTATTAAAAATTAGGCACTGGTACTAGAAAATAGGCAAAAAGCAAACAAACCCAAAACAAAAATATATATATTCCATAGTCAGTATGAGTGTGCAAATACTTGCTTTCAGAGCTGGTGAAGATTTTTATGAGTTTCTGATTATTATCACTAACAAAAAGTATATAAGTCCCAGAAATATGTTTGTTAGTACATTTGCAGAGTTTATTTTCTCCCCCAGTTTATGAAGTTTTACTGCTAGAGGTTCATTTGTTTATAAGGCGAAAGATTCAAGTAGAAAACTAAATTTCTGTGGTGTTCTTATTTTAGGGCTTTTATTTTGAGTTTTACTTGAAATTTACTTTTGGTTTTTATATTGTGTGAGTTTTGCCAGTTTTTTGTTTTGTTTTGTTTTACATTGGAGGAGTATATACATAAATGCCTTAAGAGTTGTGAATTCTGAATGTTAAATGTGCTCGTACTGTGGATTTGAAATTCTGACAATAAACACATTTGTAATTTTCAGATTAAATTTTTTCTGTCCAATTCACTGGTAAAACTTATCTTTTATACATTTCGGATTCAGCTTGACTATAATAGAAATCATTATTCAAACAGTGGAGTACTACCAGCTTTTCCATGGCATCTAAACCAAAAAGAGAATTAGTAAAATGGTTTTAATTACATGCTTGTCTGTTTGATAGGCAGTAAGAAAAGAAGAGTTTTGCCTTTGAAAAGTGAAAAGGGGTCTATTTGGAGAACGGGGTTGTCAATACAATTCCATGCATTCCTATCAAGAATTATTCTTAAAATTCTTGATGCATTAAACATAAGAGCCTTTGTTCGAACTCTTGCTTTAAAGGTGGCAACCTTAAAATCTAAAAATATTCTAGTTAGAAATCCAAGTTATATTTTAATAATGTAAAACCGGTGTTTCTCCTTATGAAGTATCTGCATTTTGAAGTTCATCTGTAATTAATTTTGAAGGGAATATTATTTTATATTTAGTAAATGCTTTAGCTAGTCTTTTTTTTCTCTTGCAAGAAATATGCCCTCCAGTTCAGTGCAGTTGAATTATAGTTTTTTTACATAAATGTTTTGAATTTAAAGACAACTTCTTAAAAGCCACTGTTTACGTACTTTTCAAATGGTTGTTATCAGAGAGAGTTGTGACATAACTTGACACACACACATCCTAAAACATAGCACACTCTGAAATACTTGATAAACCAGTAGGGGGATGTAGCCCAAGCCTGCCCTTAACTGGGAAGCCCCAGGATGCTTTCTTTGTTGGATTTGGTGCATATCTTCATGGATAATCTTCAAAGCCAACAGGAGCACAGTTTAATTTTGTGATCTTCTCTGAACCCCAAGCATTTGAGTTCAGCATTGCCTGTGAGAAATAAAGGGTAGTGGTTGTTCTGCTTTTCTGAGTCAGCAATCGCCTTATAACCAAGGGGACTACTGAGATCTTTCTATACCTCTCTCAGATGTCCTTGGTTATAGTCTTCTGCACAATTTAATATTGGAGAATCAGACAGGATTATGCTGATGATGACCAAGAAGAACTGAATGATGTAATGTTACTTATAATGCCAGTATCCTAGGCAAACAAGGACCCAATTCTATAGCTAGTGACCATGGGTTTTCTTGGAGGTTGACAATGACTGGGTTATCAGTGTAGCCAGCATTCTTGGCACTTGAGCCAGTGTCTGAGAATGTAGAACAGTAATCCCTCTTCCATATTAGGGAATAGAAGCACATATAGTTGAAAATAGCAGTCCTTTTGAAGTATCTCTCCATTCCAACTGCTATAAAATGTATTCTTTTAACCCAAGTACCTTTTTTGATCTATCTTTGGCAATTAAAATTCTGTTTTGGATATTGGCTGATCAACCTACTACCTGCATCCTGATATTTGGGTGTTAGCAGTTGTGGAGCCTGAGAACTGGGACCCTGGCTTAGAGCTTGTCACCTCTTTGAACGATGAAGTGTCAGTAGGAGATAAAACCCCTTTAATTGAGCTTTTGGCTCAGTTCCTAAGAGTTTTCCTTTATAAGAGGGACTGAAGCTGAAGAGTATTGGAGTGACCTCCAGATGGGTTGGGCATAGTGAACTCATAGTTTTTTAGTAGCTACTAAGCATCGTACCCCAGTTGTACAACAACTTCCTTGGGGTCATCCCTGAGTAGGAGGAATCTTCCTGGGAAGGAAGGCAGCTGAAAAAATCTGATTCTTGGAGAAGAGCTGAGAGAATAGGAAGCCGCAGAGGCAAGTGTTTCATGAAGCTAAGGGAGGTTAAGGAATAGGGCTCCCTCCTTTCAGGCCCTGAGTAATGGGATTTGCTGGGAGTTATTAGAGTGTCCTATAAGGGAGGAGATGCCAGGTTGCAATTTAGAAACATTTCTGATAAATTACCCAAAGAGATCTAAAAGAAACAGACCTGAATCTCTCAAGTCTTCAGTAACTTGGATGATTTCTTATTTTACATAAATATTTTATATTTTGAACTTTTGTGAAATAGGGCTTTATGCTTCTGACTTTTTTCCCCTTATCACCTCAGAACTGGGGGAAGAAGTCCTTGCCTTTCTGCTGTAGTCTCTCTTTCTCTTTTTATTATCTTCTTCATTTATGCATTTGTTCCTCCCTCATCTTCTGATTTCCTTCTTCAACATACCCTGTTATGTCCCCACATTCTCTGGCTAGCACCTCCTGGAAATTTAAGTTTATTAGGAAGCCAATGAAAGAAAAGGGACAAGAAAACTGTCCTCATTCCCCGGGGTTGCTTCTTACCAATTGCCATATTCAGAGGAGCGCCTCCATTTGAGACAGGAGAGAGAAACTTTCTCACTCCACCATCCTTTGAAGAATTCCTAGTTTTAAGAGATTTCCAGATGTTTCTTATCCAGACATGTCTGGAGAAATAAATGAAGGACAGCATATATTTTAACATGTTTGGGTTGTTAACGCCTCTTAGGCAGGCAGTAAATATTGTATTACCCTTTCCTGTGCCTGTGCAGCAAAGGAAACTATCAAGATCCTCAACAGAGAGCCAACAGAATGGGAGAAGATTTTTGCCCTAGTCGATCTTAACGACAGGATAAATTGGGCCTGGTTATATGCAATATACATACTGCTGACAATTTCTGAATATTGTAGAATATAGATGGTAATCTATAATAATAATAAGCTTTCTTCAGGAAAAAAAAATGTAGAAAAGCCCATTACTCCTTTTGGAAACATCTCTACAGATCCCAGGGATGTGTAGCATACAGGGCGTGAAGTGTAGCATACACAGTTCCTCTGTCAGTTTTATCCTTGCCAAGTAAATTTGTCTCTGTAGACACCCCGCTGCTGATCATTACTGGGTTCAAGCTTCAGTTTATGGCTTCCTGAAGCTAAAGGCCTCCTGCTGACATTTAGTTTTGCATGTAGATGAGAAAGGAGTCCCTGTGAAAAGTTTTTATTAGGACTTGTTAATGATGCTTTAGTGCTTTTTACAACAGGAGGGAGAGAGCTGCTGCAGTGGTGGGGGCATGCCACCATTAATAAATTGCCAAAATTCCCCATTTTTCTTTGATCCACGTAAGAAACACTGCCATAGTCTTCACTGAGCAATCCAAGAGGATCCTTCTCCACCTAGTTTCTCGGATAATGTGATAGCCTTCTGCCTGTAGTCAATGTACTTCCACTTTTGTTGGCTGTTGACTTCCCTGCCCACTTTGGCATTTTCAGAACACCAAAGCCAGCATGGTGATGCACACCTGTAATCCCAGCATTGAGAGGCTGAAAATGGAGGATCTTAGGTTCAAGGCCAGCCCTCATATTTTAGTGAGACCCTGTTTCAAAATAAAAAGTAAAATGGGTCTGGGGATGTAGCTCAGAGGCACAAAGCCTCTGTGCCTCTGTGTTCAATTCCCATTACCTCCTCCCCCCACAAAAAAACATCAAATAGTGAATACGTTTTAGTAGTAATGGAATGTTCAATAAAATGGTTAAGATTTAAGATGTGAGAAAATTAATATGAGCATCTTTGTTGCCCTATAATAATTTTTTGGCATGTGAATTTTTTCCAAATAGTTTTTAAGGAATCAAACAGGATTTTGCGATGCTGCATGCCTCAAAGAAAATGACCATAACAATTACTTACGATTTAAGCAGCCGCTTTTAAAGCACTGCTTACTTCTTATGATATTATAATATAATTTTGTTTTTGTTTTTGTGTGTGGTACTGGGGATTGAACCCAGGGGCATTCTACCTCTGAGCTGCACCCCCAGTCCTATTTTATTCTTTATTTTGAAACAGGGTCTCACTAAGTTGTGGAGGGCCTCACTAAGTAGCTGAGGCTAGCCACGAACCTGCGATCCTCCTGTCTCAGCCTCCCAAGTACTAGGATTACAAGCACCACCACACCCAGCATATATAATATAGTTTTAGCAATTTGGGAGTCTGTTAGGCTTTTATGAAATGTGAACCTCTGAATTTGTGATTTTTTCATTCCATTTTTATTAATGTTGCGTTATTAAAATTTGGGAACTTTTCATATACACATGTTAATGTATTTAATATTTGTACCATGAACTCAGTTACACAATGTGGGATACTGATTTACAGTAACAGCTGTTGTAAAAATGGTTTCATTATTTTAAAAAAGCCTGGGAATAATAATAGTTTTCATCTATAATATGCTATAAAATAATGAAGACAGGCCATACTGAAGCTCTATTTTTGACTCTAGTTGAATACATTAGATTATGAATTGTGGTTAATTAGTTGAATATGTTATATATTTTCTGTTGGACAAGTTGAGAGAGCCTTTCATTTAGTGGACAAATGGACGACTATTTGGCAGTAGACTGTCCTGTCACATTAGTCTCTTCCCTTTGAAATAATTTTAGCCACTTTTTAGTTTCAAAAAAGAAATAGGTGAGTGGCTGGAAAAAATAAACATCTCACAAATTTATTACAAAAAAGCAAGGCTGTTCATTGCAGCTATTTGTAAAATGTAAGGACTGAGACAGACCAAATGACTATGAATCAGAGAATGGTTGAATAAATTATGGTACATTCACTTTAGGAGGTACTCTAGCAAAAGGAGTGATACCTCTCAAATGGAGTGAGAGAGCTGGGCATGGTGACACAGGCCTGTAATACCAGTATTTGGGAGGCCACCCTCAGCAAGTTAGGCCCTCAACAACTTAGTGAGACCCTGTTTCAAAATAAAAAATAAAATAGGGCTTGGTGCATAGCTAGAGGTAGACCACCCCTTGGTTCAATCCTCAATAAAACACACACACACACACACACACACACACACACACACACACACACACACAGAGGAATGAGGGCTAGCTATCAGCTGCTATGCAGAGATTTCTAGGATAAAGTATTAAGTGAAAATAGCATAGCTAAGAAAAATATATTTAATAAATAGTACTACTATTTTATCAAAGGGAATGTTTTGTAGACTTGACTTTGGAAGTGAGCATATTCTTGTATAACCATTACTAATTTTGTCAAGACCAGGCCAAAGTGGTTATTAACAAAGAGAATAACTGCTATGTGGTGAGGGAAAGATCCCCCCATACACACACACATACACACACACATACACACACACCCTACTCCATCATTGTTTTGAAAATTACCAAATAAAAGGAAAGAATCAAGTGCTCATTTTGCCTTTTCTATAATGACTGTACCTCAGGTTAACCATATAGATAGGCAAGTTCCTCATTATAGAAGTTTTGCAGATATTCAGTAAAGAAGGAATTATAGAAATTGATTGTCACCATTTCACATCTCTCTCTTTTTTTCTTTTTCTTTTTTGAAACAGGCTCTTTCTATCTTTTTTCCTTGTTTTTTATGTTCATTTATTGGTGCATTGTAATTATACTTTTTTATTATACATTTTGATATATGTCAGGGTATCAACATCATACATGCACACATTCCTCATTTAGCCCTTTCTAACTTATTGAGACTGGCCTTGAACCTGCAATCCTCCTGTCTCAGATTCCCTAGTACTGGGATTACAGGCTGGCACCACCTAAACAGTTTCCATTAATGACAGAGAGACAGTCAATCTGTTGTTATGTTCTTGTGATAGAAATGCACATATCTGTGACTTTGTTTGCTTTAAAAAAAGAGGAGAGAGAATTTGAAGCTGATCAAGCTTATAGTATGTAAACTTACAAGAAATCCAATCAGGAAAATCTAGATTATAGTTAGATGCTATGGAACAAGTGATCCAGTTTCTGGATCAAAATTCAAAAGGAAAAAGGGGATAGATTAAAGGAGACCCTATGAATAGGCTTTCTGTTACTAAGCCAAATACCTGAGATCACTAACTTTAAAGAGAACATTTATTTTGGCAAAGAGTGACAGAGCACTGAGTCAGTCATGGTCAAACAACCCTGTGGCTTTGGGCCTGTGGTGAGGCAGCATGTCATGGTGGGAGTGTGGCACTGCGAACTGCTCGCCTCATGGCCAGGCAGCAAAAGAGGGAGGAAAAAAAGAAGACCAGAGTCCCACAACCCCTGGAAGGGCACACCCCCAAAGACCTTCCACTAGGCCCCACCTCTTCAAGCTTCTACCACCTCCCGGTAGCACAAGGGGAACTAAGCCTAGAATACAGGGTCCTCTTAAAATCCAAACTATAGCAGAGACCTATTATCCAATCTCATTGGAATTTTATTTACACAAATGTGTATGGGTGTTTTTTTAGGTTTGTAGTATACATACATATACTTATATGTATAATATATATGTATATGAAAAATAATCACATACATGCATATACACATTTATGTCTCTGTATGATAGGGAAATTTTTGACTGGATATTTGATAATCTTAATGAAGTTATCTTTTTAGGTA
The DNA here is from genome assembly GCA_004027185.1 of Glis glis. Lineage (NCBI taxonomy): Eukaryota > Metazoa > Chordata > Mammalia > Rodentia > Gliridae > Glis > Glis glis. The sequence goes on from PVJS01002211.1 coordinate 25,676, forward strand.
CGATAGGAATTATCTTTAAAAAATCTGTGAAAATATTTAAAACTTAGTCTTAAAATAATTAAGGTTCTACTAACTTGCCTGGTTACAAATGAAGTCAGAGATGAATTTTTAGAGTTTCAAGATTTTTTTCAGCATCCCATTGTTTATTGGTCAGCCTGAGTTACCAGAACACAGTATCACAGGCAGGGAGGCTTAAACAACAGCAGTGTATTCCTCACAGTTCAGTTCTACAGGTTGTTAGTTGGATCAAGGTGTCAGCAGGTTTAGTTTCTTTTGAGCCTTCTTTCTTTGGCTTCCTTCCAGCTATGTCCTCGTGTGATCTTTCCACATCATGTCTGGGTCCAGATTTCCTCTTCATATGAGGTTACCAATCATATTGGATTAGGGCCCCCATTTTCCTGAATTACCTCTTGAAAGGCCTTTGCTACAAATATAGTCACATTTTGAGGTACCCTGGGTTAGGACTTCAATGTATATATGCATTTTAGGGGTCTACAATTCAACCCTTGAAAATGGGAAGATAATGTTTGAGTGATTCAAAGGGTACAGATTAATGTTTTAAATTTCAAAAAAAGAAGTCAACGAGCTTCAGTGTTTCAATGAATTCTTTCTTGATGTTGAGCAACTGGGTCAAGGACATACATTTTCATTTTCAGGGAGTTGTTGCTTTATTCCATGCGTCTTTCCTTCTATTTTCCCAGTATTGATACTTATTTTTTAAATTAATGTGCTTTTATTGGTTCATTATAGTCTCACATCCTAATATAAATCAAGTTGACAATGGCATACATGCACTCAGCATTTGGTGCCCCCTCACCTCCCCATTTCCCCCCTTCCCAATACAGAGTACTGAGGTTGATGTTAGTATATTCACATATGTGCACATAGTCGATGGTAGAATTTCCATTGATGAACCTCAGTCTTCCACCTCCCCTTCCCTTAGTCCACCTCCCTGGCTCCACTGAGGTTTCTCCTCCATTATCCGGAGTCCCTCTGGTGTTCCTGTGCTCCCTAGCTTGCGCATATTAGAGAAATCACGTCCCTTCACTTTCTGTGACTGGCTCATCTCACTTAACATAATGTTCTCCAGGTCCTTCCATTTTCTTGCAAATGACTTAATTTTGTTCTTCTTTGTTGCTGAGTAGAATTCCATTGTCTGTATTTCCCATAATTTTGTAATCCATTCATCTGTTGATGGACACTTAGGCTGGTTCCATAATTTGGCTATTGTGAATTGTGCTGTATGAACATGGGTATGCATATATAGTAAGTGGGATGGCATTAAACTAAAAAGTTCCTTCACATCAAAGGAAACCATCAAGAGTCTACAGAGAAAGCCTACCAAATGGGAGAGGATCTTTGCCAGCTATCCCTCTGATAGAGGACTAATATCTAGAATATACAAAGAACTTAAAAACTTGACATTAAAAAAAAACAAATAACCCAATCAAGAAATGGGCAACTGAATTGAGTAGACACTTCACAAAAGAAGAGATACAAATGGCCAGTAGATACATGAAAAAGTATTCAACATCATTAGCAATTAGGGAGATGCAAATCAAAACTACACTGAGATTCCATCTAACCCCAATCAGAATGGCAATCATCAAGAAGTTAAAAAACAATAAGTGTTGGCGAGGATGTGGGGAAATTGAAATTCTTCTACACTGTTGGTGGGATTGCAAACTAGTTTAGCTGCTATGGAGATCAGTGTGGAGATTCCTCAGAAAGCCGGGAAAGGATCCATGTTATGATCTGGCTATACCACTCCTGGGTATCTTTCCAAAGGGGCTGAAATCAGAGAACTACAGTTATATATGTATTGACACTTCTGATGCATTTGCAACACTGAAGTTAGAGCCTTATTTAATGACTTTGACGCATTTCTCTGCAGTCTTTGAAATGTCTCTCCCTTTCCAAACAAGTATGAATTAGCCCTGCAGAGAAGCAAACTGTTAAGTCTATTAGCTTTTCATTTAAGTTAAACCCAAGAAAGCATGTACTTCAGAGCTCATTTCTGTGTGCTTTTTAATGGCAAAGAAGACTGAGAACTTTAAATTTAGTTTTTCATTTGCTTATAGCTTAAATATAAACTAAAATTTAAGTAATGATTTCTCTCCATCAATTTAATTATAAATTTGATATGCATACTGCTTCCATGTCTTCTTTCAGTTACACCTCTCTCATAAAAACTGCTTCTCAAGTGTAATAAATTGAAAATTAAAATAACTCTTCTAATTATTTTTCATGTTTTGATTTTTCCCTTTTGGAACTATAGCACTTGCAAAATATATTGTGGTGGAAAAGAACTTTCTTTAGCTTCACAAACTGGTTATCCTATGATGCCAAACAATTATCATTGATACTGTTAGTGCTCTAATGTCACTGAAGTTCTCATAAAAATGTGTTCACATTTTTAGAGATGCCTATCAATGGAATCCCGGATTTACTTTAAAATACTTAAGCAACTACAACAAGAGGGATAGAAGAAACACATATGGCACGATTCTAATAAATGTTCATCCTGGATGAGTAGTCTGGGGTCACTGTACCATTATCTCATTTTGTGTATTTTGTAACTATTCCCAGGAAAAACTAATGCAGTGACATCCTTATTAGTACTATGTAGTGATTTGTGGGAAAAGATGTAATAGTAAACATTTACCACATCAGGAAGTTGAGTCACATAGTTCCCCTATAGACAGAGAGGCATTCCTAACAGTGCTGGGAGATTTACTTGTAACCAGTCTTGGGAGTGTGCTGGGAAGTTTTTTTATAAACAGTCTTGTATCCAGGGAAAGATCTGTAATTGGAAGCAGGCATCTTTTGAATATAGTCCATTTGCACACACAATTCAATTATTTAGTTTTTATTTAAAATGTTTGGCACTTAATACTTTAGTTTTTGAAAGTTTGTCATTTCTGATAAGAGTAAGAATGATTCTGACATAGTCTGTCATCTTACTTGCAAATACACAGACACACACACACACACACACACACACACACACACACACTGCATTAGTCAGGATGTACAGGCGTTTTTAATTGCAAGTCTAATATTACTGTAGCAGTAATGTCATCCTATTATTTATTCAGGGGTTATTTTTAATACCTTTGTTATTTTCCCAAGGACATTGTTACTTCTAATCATTATATTTAGTTTATGATTTTATCACATCTTCAAGTTTTGCCTAGCATCATTTTAGCTATCCTTTAGATTTCACTATAAAACAGATAACTCAACTACCCTCAGGTATTAAGAAATACATCTGATAAGACTTGTGTGAGCAAAGGAAATATTAATAATAATTTACTGTAATGCTTGGAAAGTCTTAATCTCTGTCTCAATATCTTTCAAAAGCTAACTCAAGAAAAAATGCTCATAGTTAACCACATTTTTTCCATAACATGCATAGGGATTAGAATCAGGAACAGAAAATTATTTGAGTGTATTAAGTCTGTTTCTTATCAGTTCTTAGTATGGATTCATTCGAAATATGCCTGGTCAGGGAAATGTATGTTTTTTTAAAAAAAAGAAAATGAATTTTTCCTTTACGTAGTCCAAATCAGGACTGAATTATCTTAATGATCATAGCTGAAAAGAAATAAACTTTTAAAGAAGAATCTCTTGAGCCAGAAATTATAGCTGCCCTAGGAATTTTCTTGACTGCATTTCTGCTTTGCAAGAAGAAAGCTTTCTGACATCCCCAGAGACCCCTCCTTGTCAAGTGGACCATCCGGGGGTGGGAATGGGAGAGCTATTTCAGTGCTAGATGAGTCCCCACAGAGCTACAAAAGTGAAAAAGACATGATATCTCCTCTATGGAGCCCTCTTGTTCCCTTTAAACATTTTTAAATAGAAAAAAAAAGCCTAACTGAAATATGGTAAATATTAAGGAAGCACTTTTCTGAAACCTGGAGCTGCATCCGCTTAGCTCTGGGATCTTGGGGATCTCTGCACATCTCAATTTCCTCATTGGGAAAGGGGAATGATAATTGCATTATGTGAATTAAGAATCAAATGAAAGGAAAGTGACTGATTTTGTACCTGGAATATAGTATTTAATGGATGACAGCAATTACTTTTGCAGGTGTACAAAAGTCGGGCTTTGGGGGTAAAATTGAGAAGGTCCTAATGTACTAAGGCTTACAACTAAATTATATGCTTTTGGCAATACCGAAATATCTGAATTTTAGCTTTATCTTGCACCTTTTATTTACTCTATAGCCACTAGTTATGATATAGCAATTATGTAGTTATTAAGATTGCTATCTCAGTTAGCGGTTACCATAATGATGTTTGTAACAAGCCACTCCAAAACTTAGTGTCTGTAAACACCAGTCACTGTACTTGCTCCTGTATGCGCAAGCTCAGCTGATGTCAGCCGGACGAGTCTAGGTCTGTTCCACATCTCTTCATCCTTCCTGACTCAGGGGTAGGCAGAATGGTACCTTTGCCTGGTGGTAGCATCCTCCAAGAAGACAAGCCCCTCAGTGAAGCACATTTCAGACATTTATTTATTTATTTATTTATTTATTTATTTGCGGTACTGGGGATGGAACCCAGGGGCATTCTACCTCTGAGCTACACCCCCAGCCCGATTTTTTTATTCTTTAGTTTGAAACAGGGTCTCACTAAGTTGCAGAAGGCCTCACTACGTAGCTGAGGCTGGCTGCGAACCCGAATCCTCCGTTTTCAGCCTCCCAAGTACTGGGATCATGAGTGTGCGCCACCACACCTGGCTCCAGACATTTATTTATGTTACATCCACTAACATCCCAGTGGCAAAAACAAGACATGTCTCCAAGCCCGACATCAACGAAATGGGAATGTGTATTCTACCCATTGTACAAGGAGGAAGAGATTAGTGAATATTTGCTGTGTGATAATCCAAACTGTTGAAGTGATGATGGTCATGATCATTGTTGATAATTGCATACAGGTTAAATTGTTTCAAAAGTTTCTAAAATGGCGGCTAGGTCTGCTGGATTTGGCTGAGATGTTTTGGTGGTAGAGGTGGTGATATTTGATGTTTGACAAGGTGCCTGTGATTTCGTACTCAGTGATGAGTTAGTCCTGTCACTCTGCTTCCTCCTGGTTAATAAGTCATCCCCGATAGACAAATGCTCATAAAGAGTTTTAAAGTATGTTGGTGCTTCTCTGGAATCTAGCTGAAGGTGTTTTCCACTGTTTTATCAATCTGCTTTATTAGGTCTAAATTTCCCATCAGTCCTATCACCGTGTATATTGATGCTGTTCATTTCATCTCTGCATGAGAGTGTCATGTCTTGGAGAAGGCAGAGAGTTCAGGAGCGTGTTTAGCATTGTAACAGGTGAGATGGAAATAGCTGTGTAGCACCTAGGGACTGTTGTTTTGGCGCAGGTCCTTGATGTCCATAGCACGTTTCTTGTGTAGTCATCACAGAGGAAGCTTTTGAAATGCATTCCCCTTGCTGGTTGCATTTGCCTCTCGCCACTTGTAAGTGTTTATTTTTTTTCAGACTTTTCCTTTTACCTCCACACGACCCCAAACAAATCAATCAGAGTCCCTCTGGTTGAAAAGTTTTCCAATAGATGATGTGACACCAGCAGAATCTTTTACAAAATCACTGTGTATTGCTCGGAATGAAGAACTAGGAGTGTCGGTTCGGTTCAAGCAACGAAACAGAGTCTGGACAGGCGTTTGGCCTGCTGTGGGTTCTGAGCTGCCGGACAGCAAGCAGAGTGACGGCTTTGTCCTCCCACTTGCATGCAGATGGCGTTGTCTATTTTATTTTATTTTTTTTCATGCAGAAGTGGGAGGAGAGGGCTGTTTCAGCTGCCATTGATGAAAATCAAACTCCCAATGTCTGATGGCAGGCTGCTATTTCACGCTCTGCCGTTTTTGTTTCAACAGAAATTTAGTTTGTTGTTTTTGCTGGCAGGGTTTGCGTGTTGTGAAGTAAAGAGACTGGTGCATTTAGTTAGGGTTCAGCATTCTTTGCTTACATTCAAATTCGTGTCATGGTTATGGTGCTTCAGATTTATTAAATAGCAGCACCTTCACGTAGGCCGGGAAGCAGCATCATGAATAACATGGTAGTCTTGAAGAAATGCCAGCAAGCTGCAGGGCCGGTCGGTCCCTGGGTACTCAATTTGTATGCTTGGGGAGCATTTGACCCACATTCTGTATCAAATACAGTTATTCTTTATAACAGCCAGAATCATTATTTATCACCCTCGGGTGAGGTACGTTTTTGTAGGGTTCTTTCTATGTTTACATTCACCATAATAAAATCTCTGCTCATAATTTCAAGTGAAAAGCAGATAGTGGCGAAGCAAAAATGTCATGGAAAAGTTCATTTCAGCGCCCTTCCCTTTTATTTTTTTACCATGAAACACTAAATAGAAGTAAAAATACGTCACAATTCAAACTTTCATGACCTATTCTTCATATGGAAGCAATTTCTATGGCAATCTGAAGTCTAAGATCAAACTTAAACAACCAGATGGAAACTCTGTTTTTTCTTTTTCCCCCTTTCCTGATACCTATTGAATGAAATAAAGTCTAGCATGGCTTTGGAAGGCAAATTGTTTCCTTGATTTTAAATGGGTAAATTTGCAGGTACTGCAATCTTACCCTCTGGGAAGACCAATCTGACCCTCTGGTCTTAAAACATCATGAGACGGAAAATGAGGAGTTTTTTGATATATTTTCTTGCTCAGCCATGGATATAGAGGGCCAGGATTTCTGTGATAGATAATCTGACTTTTATCAGTATCTCATTTCTTCTTGGCTTCTAGCAAGCTTCTAGGTATTTAAATCGCATAGTGTTTTTTCGTAATGCAGTTGATTCTCCTACGGCTAAGAATTCACTTTCTATGAAAGTGATGGTCATTTGTTTGTGAACTGCCTAGAGCCTGGCAGATCACAAGGCCATAGAAGACTTGAAGTGTAAAGGCACCCTTCTAGGAATCCCATGAAGTACAGTCATTCGGTTCCCAGCACATCGCAGTAACGCATGATTCTTGAAATTCATTGTCTTTTCCAACTTCCACTAGGCTTCACAAAGGTAACGCTGTGTACTGCTTTAAGGCTGCTGCAAAAGGAGACGTTTACTTCTGCTTAATCTGATACAATTCCTGCCACTTTTACCCATTACTCCAATTCCACCTATGTCAAATCTTAAACGTGAAGTTAGGTCTTTTTTCTCTGTGTGAAGTTCATTTAAAAGTCTACCAGCTGGGTGTGATGGTGAATAATCCCAGTAATCCCAGTACTTAGAAAGCTGAGACAAGGAAGATGACAGGTTCACAGCCAGCCCCAGCAATTTAGTGAGAACCTCAGGAACTTAGACCCTGTTTCAAAATAAAAAATAAAATAGGTCTGGGGTGTACCTCAGAAGTAGAACTCCTGGGTTCAATCCCCAATACTACAAAAAAAAGGTCCACCAAAAATTTCAAATATATATAGATAGAGATATTAGTATATATGAACTAATTCATATGTATTCATATGTATTATATGAATATTATGTATATTATTACATATAATATATATAACATATATATGTTCAAATTAGTAGTACCTCAATAAATCCATCAAAATTTCCATTCATTTCCTTTAGTTTTCTTTTCCTTCCTTCCTTACTCCCTCCCTCCCTCCCTCCCTCCCTCCTTCTCTTTCTTTCTTTCTTTCTTTCTTTCTTTCTCTCTCTCTCTCTCTCTCTCTTTCCTTCCTTCCTTCCTTCCTTCCTTCCTTCCTTCCTTCCTTCCCTCCTTCCCTCCCTCCCTCCCTCTTTCTTTCTTTCTTTCTTTCTTTCTCTTTCTGCAGTGCCACTGGGGATTGAACCCAGGGGCATTCTACCTCTCAGCTACACCCCAACCTTATTTTATTCTTTATTTTGAAACAGGGTCTTGCTAAGCTGCTGAATCTGGCTTTGAACCCGAAATCCTCCTGTCTGTCTCCTGAGTACTGGGATTACAGGTGTGTGCCACCACACTGGCTCATTTCCTTTAGTTCTTTAATTGACTGAGCTGATTCTTGGTAAATTGCATCAGTTTTACTCAGTTTGGAGGAAAAATGTCATAAGTTTGTCACTTAGGATGCATTCTGGGAAAGTGAAGAGTGCTTTCTTAGCACTCTTCTTAGTCCAAAGAGTAGATCTTTACTCTCTAATCAATGGAGAGCTATTAATAGATTTAAACCCGATCAGCTTTGAGTTTTACAAAGGCTTATTCGTCAGCTGTTGGGAGGTAAACTAGGTGATTGTAACAAGGGCAAACTGTTATCAGTTAGGAAGCTATTACTGGAAGCCTGATGAGAAGTATAGAGGATCTGTGTGCCAGGGAGAAGTGGAGGAGATGGACCCAAGGGGCATTAAGGGAGTAAAGTCTACAGGGCCCAGAGAACAACTGAGGTGGAAAGATGCTAAGATGATCGTATGTGGCTAGGTAACTGGGATTTGGGGTAGTGTTATTCTTCAAGGTCAGGGAGAGAACACTGTGCATGTTAATTTTCCTTTTTAGATTTGGGATCCGAGATCTATCCATATGAACAAGTAAGTATACAGGCATTCAGATCTGTGGCTTTATTTATTTATTTATTTATTTATTTTCTCTTTTTTTGCGGTGCCGGGGATTGAAGCCAGGGGCGTTCTACCTCCGCGCTACGCCCCCGGCCCTATTTTTTATACTTTATTTTGAAACCGGGTCTCACGAAGTTGCGGAGGTCCTCACTAAGGAGAGAGAGAGAGAGAGAGAGCTGAAGCTGGCCGCGAACCCGGATCCTCCGGTCTTCGCCTCCCAAAGTACTGGGATTACAAGCCTGCGCCACCACGCCCAGCTATTTATTTATTTTCTGAGACGGAGTTTCGCTATGTTTCCCAAGCTGGTGGTGAATTTCCAGACAGTAGGGATCCTCTTGCCTAAGGCTCATGACACCACACCTGGCTCCTGTGGCTCTGAGCCTTAAGAGAGAGTTCTGGGTTAGAGATGGGTTTAAGCCATAATGAAATAATCATGGCTCTTGTTTATTGAAAATATTATCCATGCCAAGCCCTGTTTATTATATACACACAGATATGTCTATATATGAACGTGTGTGCACACCATAGGAGCCAGTGCAGTGTCCTGAGCCTGAGGCAAGAATATCACTGCAGTCAGGAGTTCAGGACCAGCCTGAGCAACATAACGAGACCCGAGACCCTATCTCAGAAAATACATACATTTATTAATTAATTAACGGTTCAGAGCTACAAATCTAAGTTCATGTATGACTTTTCATGTGGGCAGACCTCAGATTCCAAAGTCCTATACATATGTATCTCCTATCCAAAATACTTGGGACTAGAAGTGTTTTGTATTGCAGATTTATTTTTTTAGACTTTGGAATAGTTCCATATAATGATATATTTTGGGGATGACACCCAGGCCTAAACACAAAATCCTTTAATGTTTTGTATACAGCTTATACACATAGCCTAAAGGTAACTTCATACAGTATTTTGAGTGCACCTGCATTCTGATTGCAACCTGTCACGTGAGATCTGGTGTGGGATTTTTCCACTTGTGGTACATCAGTGCTCAAGGGGTTTCAGATTTTGGAGAACTTTGGATTTTGGATTTTCAGATTAGACATACTGAATCTGTATAATATGATATACATATACTTTCTCATTCTCAATATAACTCAAAGAACAGGATATCTTTCCTTTTTAAACAAATAACTAAGGCTTACAGAGATTCAAAATGCTGTGCAAGTCAGGAATGGTAGTGCATGCCTATAATCCCAGTACTTGGGAGGCTGAGAGAGGAGAATCACAGGTTCAAGACCAGCCTCAGCCACTGAGTGAGACTCTCAGCAACCTAATGAGACTCTGTTTCAAAATAAAAAAAATAAAAGGGCAGGGGTTGTGGCTCAGAGATACAGTGTCCTTGGGTTCAATACCTAGTACCACAAAAATACAACAACAACAACAACAACAAAAATCATCTGCAAGCTTCCACATCTGATAATTATCAGGTCAAACATTTGAATCTAAGAGTAGTATTAAAATAATGTTCACTCTGTTTCCCATCATCATTTTTAGTAGTGTTTTGCATGACTGAGTACGTGGTCAGACCAGGACTTGAAAGTTTATGCAAGTGTCATGGCAGAGAATATGTATTGGATAATCTTCTTGGCAGTAGGAAACATTGGAAGTTTTTAAGAGGATAATTTGAAAAAGGGAAATGAATTCAAATGAGGCCTACAAAATGCCAGTAGGAGGGAATGTGATTTTAACATTTTTATGGTTGCAAGTACCGAAACTTAACCTAGCAAAAGGGATTGTTTGTTGGAAGAATACCAGGGAACTTTTCAGAAAAAGAAATTAAGAGGTTAATAGTCAAGAACTAGAGCAGTTTGTGGAATTTCACCTCTAGGGTAAAACTGGCAAATTAACACAGCTACTAAAAGGTTCCTGTCTATTTATCTCTGTTCATAAATCCAAGAGAGAGAGAAAGATGAGGCTGGTCCAGCCCTAGGAGGGCCGCTCCTGGCTAAACCACCCTTGTGATCATTCACTTGTGGACTTGAGCCCGCACGTCCCCTGTGCAACTCTTGACCCAAGGGAAATCCTCTCGGCTATCTTTACTTGTTAACTTGATGAAAGTGATATTTTTCAAAGGCAATGGTGATAAGAAGAGCGCTGGTGGTATATTTATTTCATGAGGAAAAGCCATTAAGTTTGGAATGAAAACCCAGTGTCTTCCATCACTGATGAGTTTACTGGGTGCCCTTCCTTAACACCTAGCCAGTCTCCACCGGCTCTCTCACTCCACACCTGTTTTTCAGTTATCGGTGTCTCCTCTTCACAGTAGGAAGGGGCTCTGTCCTTCTTCCATCCCCCTTTCAAGCCAGGATTCCCGCTATAAGCAGTTACTCTGAGTTTTAGCATTCTTTTTCTTTAATGGCACATGATGAAATCCCTTCATCTCGTAGACTTCAAACAGAAAGAATGCTAACAGTGTATTTTAAGTCTTTGATTTCCTATAAAAATTTATTTAGTCAATGCAAACACTGCCTTGATTTTTCTTAAACATTTTATGTGTATATTTCTATTTTGTTTGTTTCACTGCTTCATCCTTAGGGCTTATCACAGTGCCTAGAACATAGTAGATCCTGAATAAGTAATTGTCGAATGAATCAATGATTTTATTAGACATGTTAAAGTGAGGTGACTTCTCTCCTTATTTCCAACAACAAAAAAAAGAACAGAATTTATCAACGTCTACTGTTCATAAGTGCTTTATGAGCACCAATATAGGTATGCCAATTGTAATGCTATTCCTTTAAGAGAGGATTGAAGTATCAAACAAAGCACCTTAGAAGTCATCTGAGGCAGGCGAATCATGAAATTACCAGAGAGCCTCTAACCTAGAATGCTCTTAAAGTAAATTAATAAAGCATTATTTCAATAATTTCTGTGCTGTATTATTGTACATTATGAGAGCAGAAAAGCTTGTCTATGTATAAAGGATAAAAAAATTAATTGATCTAATTGTACTATACTAGAGTACAATTTTGTCCCTATATCCATATTGTCAGAAAACTTCAAAAATAAAATGTAGTAGTAAATATGAAAACACATACACTTAATAAAAATGCTTATTAGTGGTTTGGCATTTCAAGTATGCCAGTTACAATTTTTCTATTTCCTTTTATTTGGTGTTGATTGTCCTCCTAGTATTGGCAATTTCTCAGTTGTAACTACAAAGGAAATAGTAAAATTTAGGAGTAGGTACTTAGAAGTAAAATTATTCTTGGTGTTAACTTATTTCTTTCACAAAAGTATATTTAAGTGAAATTAAAGTAAAACTCTTCAAGTAATTAGAAACATTTCATTGGAAGGGTATTCATTTTTATTCACTCATTGTTATTGTTACTGGGAATATTATAATTTGTTTCTAAAGCTCTAGAAAGTATTTAAAGTGTGGGATTGTTGAGTGGTGGCAGTTCTTAGAACATAAGCCCTCTATCAATGCAGAAACGAGTATAAAAAATACTTTAGAGGCAGGTCCACACTTCCTGTAAAGCTTCTTCATTCTGTTTAGCATGATTCATCTAAAGAAGGGGAGGAGAGAGTAGATTGATTGCGGGGTAATTCTATCCCTCACCCCTTTGAGTCAGCTGACATTGTTGCTTGCCCTGCTGTGGCATTTTTTCCTGTTGTCATGGACACTTATCCATTGAAAGCACATGGATGCCTGCTCACTGTCCATCTTTGCACATTGCCTGGTGAGACTTGAGTCTGATTTCAGGCTTTGATTAAAGTGGAAAGTGTTCAGTAGAAATCCTTTCTCCTTATTTTGTATAAAATCTGATATGTGATTCCGGCAGAAAGTTAAATGAATTCTGATTCCATTTTTTTTTTTAGGAAAGTCAAATATATTTATGCAGCCCAGGTACTTGTGGATACCTTATCTTAAAGTAAAATTGACAGATTTTCACATCAGAAGACCACTTTTGTTATCATGCCAATTAAGAGATTGCTGCAAGAGTGAATTTGCCAAATGTTTAAAATTTCATTATTTTGTAAGTTTGTAATCTAGTGCTATTTCTAAGGAAAACATTTTATTCATAATTCATAGCTCATTTTTAAACTCTGCAGTTATGCCCATTGAGACCTCGTCTCTCAGTAACCAAAAGGTGGTGTAGATTTTTGAAAAAGCATACCAGGTTTTTGGAATCACACAGCCATATTTAGATATCAGTTCCACCACTGCGTGACCTTGGGTCTGGTGTTTTATCTCCCTGTGACTCACATGTTTTTCATCTCTAAATACCATCTACCTTTTAGAATTGTTCTTCAGATGATATGAACTGGTATGTATAGTTTGTCTAGGATAATCACTGAGTTAAGGGACCAAAGATCTTTCGATGTGAGAAGAAGGAACTAGAATCACTGTAATTGTTGATTTGTCACTGCATCACGAGTGTCTGGAGGGCTAGGACTGGTGCACCCATTGTTGTATTCAGCATTTAATGTGATTGCACTAACTAGGGCAACATTTACTGAGTGAGCTTTGCGAAATCTTGTATCAAAATTCAGCTGGACTCTGGTGGTTCAACTTCTGCTCTATGTTGCTTCTCTGCTCTCTGCATCTGACATTTTTTAAGCAGTGGTCACTTTTTACTACCTATGGATAACTTTGCTCCTAAGACTTCCATGAACAGGAAGTAACAAACTTAAAAGTCTTTGTGTTGAAGCCAGGCGTGGTGGCGCAAACCTGTAACCCCAGTACTTGGGAGGCTGAGACAGGAGGATTGCAGTTTTGAGGCCAGCCTCAGCAATTAGTGAGACCTTGTTTCAAAATTAAAAAATAAAAAATAATAGGCCTATGGGTGTAGCTTGGAGGTAGAGTGCCCCTGGTTTCAATCCCCAGCACCACACACACACACACACACACACAGAGTTTTTGTGTATAATGCAGATAGGAAGAAAGAGAAGTGAGTTATTCACTTTGCTGGTGTAGTGGACCTCACTCCGGTGACATTGGTGTTTGGAGTATTGCTGTATCAGGAATCGTACTTTGCCTCTGCTTAAGTGAATGTTATAACTGCTGAAGTGTTACTAGCCGTAAGAGAGGGGTACTGTTCCTATCTGATGAGACAGTAGAACTGGCATGATTCCCTTTACTAGAGCAGTGTCTTAGCTGTAAGGAAAGCAGGTGGTAAGAACCCTAGCACACCACACACTTGCATGGATACTTCAACACAGACCTCATGCACAACATCTTCAGTTGACTTTCAGTAAGTATCTTTGGCCATAACTAAACATATATTTATCCTTTTAAGATATTATATTAATAAAGGTTGTTGGAAAATTTTATGTGTGTTCAATGAGTCAAGAAGAAATGCTTCTGATTTTGGCATTCCACTTCAGTTCTTGCCAATATTAAAGCAGGCATTATTGTCAGTGTATGGTTTAGAAGACGTGGACTATTGGTTGGTTGTCCAGTACTTTTCTTTTCATGTACCATTACTATTGAGTGATTTAGCTTTGATTTCTTCTTCGTGTTTATACTACCACTGTAAAAAATCAAGATCCATTTCATAGCCACACAGATCTCTTAAGTTTTGTGGCATTCCCTGACCTAGAACTGGTGAAATTGGGGGAAAAAGTATCCTTACAAATTAGTGGCGACACAAGCTCGACTACAAAACACACAATATAGACTACAGAATCCTGACTTGTGGCCAAGCGTGGTGGTGCACCCTTGTAATCCCAGTGCTTGGGAGGCTGAGACAAGAGGATCACAGGTTCATGACCAGCTCCAGCAACCTAGTGAGATCCTGTTTCAAAGTAAAAAATAAAATAGGTCTTGGGGTGTAGGTCAGAGGCAGAATGCTCCTGAGTTCAACCTCTAATGCCATACACACACACACACACACACTCCCAACTTGGCACTAGTAGAGCAGAAAATAGGTAATTATAACAAGCCATAAACCTATCATTATTTGTAGCTCATTTGATCCCTAATAATGGCAGTTTGTTCTTTTTGACAGTTGTGGGACCTAGGGCAAGTAGCTTAATCTCCCTGAGCCATACTTAATTCATTTGTAAAGTGGAAATATGAGTTGCTCCCTGCTCAGGCTAGAGTTGTAAGAATCAAATAAGATCATGGATGTGAAATTGCTGAAACATCAACCCAGCCTCCTACGTCCACGGCAGATTGGAAGAAGCACTGGAAGGATGCAGCTGAGCGTAGTACTGATGTGCCAGTGCCCTGACCCAGAATACTGGGCATCTCATGCATCAAATGTCCCAGCCTGCCTCAGGGGATATGGGCTATGGGTGTACTAGAAAACAAATTTTAATGGCTGTGGAAAAGAAGTAAATGAAGAGATTCTGTGTGACATCAAAGCCAATCTGGGAGGCCATTGTGCAAGGGACCATAGTCTAAAGGAAAACTTATAGAGGCCACTGTCCTGTGTACA
>PVJS01002211.1:40740-86983 GCA_004027185.1 Glis glis
TATCTGGAGCATGAAAGGGAGGGAAGGGGGAGGGAATAGGGTGGGATTGGAGGGAGGGCTAAATGTGCAATGTGTGCATGTATGATGTTCATACCCTGACATATATCAAAATGTATAATTATAATTTACAATGCACCAATAAATGAACATAAAAAGTTAAAAAAAAAGAAACTAATGAATTCACTAAAGACAAAAAGCAAAGCAAAGGTTGACATCAGTATATTTTTCATATCTTTTTGAAGAGACCTCTGCATATGAGATGGCTATCAGATGTTTTCTGTCAGTAAGACAACAAAGCAAGATAATCTCAGCAGGAATATGTTAGGTTAGACATGACTTTATCCCTGAGAGATTTCACCTCAGTCCTGGGACTTCAGCTACACAAATAATTTGTGTGTCTGTTTTATATTCAGACAGCTAGAAGCTCCTGCAGGGAAAGGCTTGTGTGATAATTTATGAATGTGCTATACCTAGCTTAATGTCAAGCACTTGGAACATACACAGTTCATATATATTTCAATGCTAATTAAATCAGTTCTGAAAAGCAATTTAACCTGTTTCTGCTCAACTTTCCACCAAAACACTGGAATCAATTTTGGACCCGTTACTTTCCTTCTATCGCCACTCTGCATCCCCATATCTACTTATCAGTTCCCGTAGCTTCTTCCTTCACCGCCTCTTTGTGTATGTTCCTTCAGAGATTCTTGTCCCATCACTCAGGCTCAGGTCTTGCTTTCATATTGAAACACTAACCTCTGTGGTTCTTTGCCAGTCTGGAGTTTCCATTCATAATTTCAACCTATGTATTTTGTTAGGTCATTTGTTGAAAACACTGTTTTTATTGCTTCTGCCCCCCCAAAAGCATTTTTTCACTCATCTTCCATGTTGTTGCAGGGTCTCTATGATTCTCCCATAATCAGTTTGCAGGTGTCTCTTGCACTGTATGCCTGTGTGGATCTCCATCTTAAGCAAGGGCTGGCTTTGTCTTTCCTTGGACGTGCCATGGCCTCCTTTCTCCTGCTCTGTGCTGCTCACCAGAACTCCCTTCTTTCTAGTCTCACCTCTCTCACCCCAAGGTTTACTCTTCCCTGGAGCATTTCTGTAGGCTTTCTCACTGCTTCACACAATGTTCTTAAGCTATACCAAACAATTAGCATATGGTGCGAACTAGAAGGTTGGTTGTTGAAAGGGGGATGTCTAAAAGTTAGACATCCTGCAAGCCTGTGACTTCATAAAGCATCACAGTGTGGTTTATGTCTATAAAAGTCTGGAAGAAAGCACACTCTTAAGAATCTTGTATCTACCCATTAACAACTGGGGGGGTGTGTGTGCAGGCCTGGTTTATACTTAGAGCATCTTTCATTTTTCATAGAGTGCATCTCTTTAATTAGGAGATTTTGTATTTTATAGTCTGAAATACACCCTTTTGGATATTAATTTGGGGTTCATACCTAATTTATACCTAACAACTCATTACCAATCTTAATTATCTTATAAGCACTCTGAGTGTTGATGGATACACAAAACACATTTAATACTGACTTTTCACCCAACTCATTTCTTCAGAGAAATCTAGGAGAGTTGTAGATGTATTTACTTATATTGTTTAAAGATAACTGGCAGATAGTTACTAGCTGAAAAAATTAGATAGGACATGTGTCTAAGAAAACCTAAAGGGAAAGATTTGTCCAAATGTTAATGTTGTTTCACCCCCTAAAAGTTTATTCTTACATTGTATTTTGTTTTGCAAACCGACAAAAGAACTGGCAGGGTTCAGGAAGGTTTAGTGTTGTGCCCAAGGTTGGGGGCAAGAATTTGAAAGGGATCAGTGAATCAGATGTAATATGGGCTCTGTTGGAGCCGCCCAATCTCTGTTTTGCTGACGGTCAGTATTCCAGTTATAAAAAGCTGCCTAGGCATTTCCGTCAGCTCAAAAGAACTTTATCCCTGTTTTCATTCTGACATACCTATTATGACTGTGTTCACCAAGCAGAAGGAATTATGGGAGCCAGGAACTCAATGGCATGTTTTTATTAAGGAGCTCTGGGTGTGTCCTCAGTGAGAAATTAAAGAATCAAGCAAAGTTCTACATTTTCCTTTCAGGTGAAAAAAAATTGCCATGTTCATTCCCTCTAATATAATTTAGTTAGTTAACTTGGAAAACAAAGTAGCATAAAATGAGAAGGCTTGTGTCCGAAATACATTTTATATTTTAGACAAGTAATTCAGTGGTTCTATGAATTTCCTTTTCCTAAAATCAACCTGAGGCATTACCACAAAAAAAACTCTGCAAATTTATTCTGTGAAGTTGGGGATGGGCCGTTGGGTATGAATTAAGGGGGACTCTTAAAAAGCTGTAGCTTTCTTTGCCTCCTCTAGAGTTGTAGGTTTAGAGAGTTGCAGACTTGTATTTCAAAACAAAGTGTGCACTTTTAAATCTAGCTGGCAATACTTAGCAACAATCTGTATTCTTCTCTTTCTTTATAATAGACATTTTCTTGCAAACTGCAGGGAAATTAACACTTTATAAACCAAATGTTTCCGGATAAAATTTTGTGATATTTACTTATCTTATGAAATGTTAACTTTAGCTTTGCAATTTCTTGGCCTAGTGTCTCTAATCCCCACTAAGCAGATCTTCATCTTAATTCACATAATTTGCTGGAGGAATTCGTGTGTGTGTGTGTGTGTAACTGGAGATGGAACCCAGGCGCATTCTACCTCCAAACTACACCCCCAGCCCTATTTTTTATTCTTTATTTTGAAACAGGGTCTCACTAAGTTGCAGAGGGCCTCACTAAGTAGCTGAGGCTGGCGGTGAACCTGCAGATCCTCCTGTCTCAGACTCCCAAGTAGGGATTACAAGCGTGCGCCACCATGCCTGGCTTGCTGGAGGAATTCTTAGATGAGATTGTGATGTCCTTAATGGTAAGATACTTATTCCCAGATTTCTCACAGTGTCTCCCTTGGAGTAGGACATAAGCATTCAGGCATAAAAGGACTTGGGACACCTGGCTGCCATGCAGCTAGGAAAAGGGACTTTACAAAATGAAACCATTATTAATAATCTCTTCAACTTTCAGTTCGGAGGTCTTTATTTTTATATTACCTATTTTATTTTAAGCAAGATTAACCTATATTTAGATGCCTAACAAATGTATTTAAGATTAAGAAAGTGTTATATATTTCTTTCTTCTTTGAATGTCTACTTTGAGCTTAGTAAATTTTCTTATAAAAAGTCAAACTTAAAAGCACTTAAGTATGTAGTGTCATCTTTGAATGAGAGGTCTGTGATAACAAAAAGTAATTCTGAAAGTCTGAAAACTAACGGTTAATTTTGTAAAAAATTTATTTTGTAAAAATTTGCCAAAGATCAAGGGGTTTAAAACTGCCTATGAAAACAATAAGATATTCCACGAAGTTGCTTGTTTTAAAGTCTAAACTGTATTCCATGAAAAAAATTGTCAAAAGGTAATGTGTGCATATAAAATAGGCTGTTAAAGAAAATGACTTTGAATCTGAGAAAAAGAATGCAGCTCATTAGAAACCAAAAATTGCCCTGGAATGTCTGTATATAGCCATTATGATAAGAAAACTGAATATAGAATGGCTTTTATAACAAATACTGAGTTTATATGATTAGAATATCTTAAAAGATACTAATGTGACATAAAAGTCGAAGAAGAACCTTTTGCATTTGTAACTTAAACCAGAAGTAGAATCACATTGGTTTTATCTCCCAAGCAACTTTGTAAGGTCTTCCATTTATCTTTCCTGAAGACCATTTATCCTATCTTATAAATTCTGAGAAATTATTAATGTATCCATAGGTGTCTAGAAACATAATTTTATTTTCCAGAGTTACATGTTTTGTGTTCCTTACTAAATAATTCTGGAACTCTTTTATAAGAGAGAAGTGCATTCTATAGAAGTTTGAATCTTACCTTTTCTATTTGACATCCACCATGTGTAAAAGGTTTAAGACAGAGTATTTAGAACTCAAAATGTGGGTGGTATCATTTGATCTTCGAGGACATAAAGCCACTGTAACATCTCAGTGCTGAAATGACTGAAATCCATTTCATACAAAAAGGGAGAGTGGTCTATTATAGGAACAGTTGTGTGTCAAACAAAATAGGTGAATTTCTTTCACTTTTTGTGACCACATGCAAATTTGAGCAAAAGAAAAGCACCTAGATTATAAATTACAATTTATTATTGCCTGGGTAATTTTTTAACCTATTGAAAGGAACAGTGACAATTGAATAATTACTATGATTTTTATCGCTATAGCTATAGCTGCCCTTTTGTCTGTAATTATATGGGATGTGATATGTGGATTTTAACTTTGCTTTGGGATTTATAGCTTTTTAAAGGCCAGAGAAAATATGTATTTAAAAGTTTTATTTCTATAGGTTTCCTCGTGTGCTTTTTTGTCCCAGAAAAACCATTGTATTCTTCCTTCATAAGGCCTATTCAACAACAACAAAGCAAGGAGTACTTGGGTCCAAACTTCAGTGGAGCTATTTGTGCAGGGACTTGTTGTGATATGGAATTTTAGGTTATTGAGATATGCAGATTTGTAGTGCTTTAAAAGATAATTAACAGAAGACTCATCTTGTGAGACTCCTACTTCAGCTAAGGAGATGAAGAGTCAAAGCTCTTCAGAAACGATTTGGCATCTGTGGAGCCACTGCAGAACTAAGTGTACTGGCTTCCAGTCCACTCTTCTCTCTTACATTTTTGCACTGAATAGGAATGAAATGTAAAAATCTTGTTATCAATGCAGTTTCTTCCAATTTAGAAAAAAAAAGGCATACTAAAACAGACTAGCTGAGGTTGTAGTTCAATTGAGTATAAAATGATAGTGGCCCATTGAAGATTACTTATAAAATACATGAGATTAGAGTTGGCCTTTATACAAACAGGGGCTTTTTTTAGTATCTCTTAGCATCTATTAATAATTCATCTCATTAGATAGTGAGGTTACTTCTATATTGTACTCCAAATTAAAGTGCATATCTCATGCCCCTGTTGGCTGGACTATAATTTATACAAGGAAGTCATGACTGTTATATGATGAATCTGATTTTTCTCTGTAATTTGTGAAATCAATCTCATTTTTATAATCACACTTTGCACTTTTTATTGTGTATTTTTAATAATCTCTGTTTAAACAGTGCCTCTAATGGTCTTCCTCATATTAGTAGGTAAAACCCATGGGATTAGGTAAAGGGAAAATGCTCAGCTTTTTTTTTTACAAAAACTACAATAGCATTTAAATTTTAGCTCTTAATCCTGCTGTGGGATATGTATGTCATACACTCATACACACAGCCCTTAAATTATATAAACCAATTCATGTGCATCTGTAATTAAATCTGTAGTTTGTGCCTATGTTGCCATGTTTTGTTTTAGCCTAATGGATTTCAGTCTACCTGGAGTTGCTTTACTCAGTAAGAGACTTTAGTCTATAAAAATCCCACCCCCACAAAGATAATGTCTCCTAAAAACACCATGCCAAACAAATTTGCCCTAGAAAAAAAAATACTTCCTAACTACTCATGGCCAACAGAGACATCCAGTGAGGAACCTCAGTGCTTTTCCAGCACCGCCCGCTCTTTCTGTAAGTCCTGATGCATCTGTGAATGGACCGTCTTACCTTGCTTATATGACCCTGGTCCCTCTGAAGCTGCTGCCACCTTTTGCCTATCTCCTGCTGGGATCATCTCAAAAGCCAGCTGTCAGCTTGGCGTGGTGGTGCATGCCTGTAATCCCTATACTTTGGAGTCTGAGACAGGAGGATCACAGGTTCAAGACCAGCCTGAGCAACCTAGCAAGACCCTGTAATTTGGGGGTATATCTCAGATCTACAAGATTCTGCTTTTAATCCCCAGTACCACCAAGAAAAAAAAGCCACTGCCATTTCTGTGAAGCACTTTGGTTTTGCTTATTTTGTTAGGCATTGTTCACTTTACTCTTAATTATTGAATGTTCTTTGCCCTAAATTTATACTTCTAAAGAATAGGGACTTTCTCATATCTCTATATTCACCTTAAATGACAGATTAGAAATCATTTAGTTCATTTTTATTGAGTATGGGCAGTTCAACGAGAATGGAAATTTTTTGAACTAGAATGAAAATATCCTTGGTCTTGAAATTTAGTGGGTGCTACCATGATGTCCCCCCCAAATTTGGGCATCAGTGCAACCCACCTCTTTCAATGTGACTGGGTAACTTAGGTTCCCTGGCCTTTTATTTTCCTACATGTAAGTATGGAAAACCATTATATGAACACACACACGCAAAGTATGTGAAAGTATTTGGATCCATGGTATCCAATTGAGATATTATATCACAGATATTCTGAACTCTGAACTCCTGATTTAAAGAGGAGAGCAATATTTGATTATGTATTCTGTTTAGCATGTACTGCTAACTGCTTCACTTTTATACATAGATAACATTAACAACTGCTATTGACCCTGAGCACAATCTCCTTTGTCCTTTGTCTCCATGTGTTCTGTGTCATCCTGTACATGTTTTCATTGAAGCATCCATGGTTGAGATGCTGAGCCCATAAGTTTCTTTGTGCTTATTTTTTCTTAGATACCAGTTTGGTGTAGACTTAATGCGTATATCAAACACTGGAGCAACACTAGACTGTTGTGGTTGTTATTGTTGACCTTGTATATTACTGCTGAAGAGCCAGTTGGAATTTGTTCAAAGTCCAGTGTTGCTCTGCTCAGGAGGAATGTGGTGACTGGTCAGAGCCTAGACTCTGGCTGCCCTGTGGCATCTCAGCCCTGGCTAGATGTCCTGGTCATCAGACCAATAACTAGATTGCAAGCTGATTTCCTGCCCCTCTTATGTATTTAGCTCTTAGGAAACTACAGACTTTCCTACACACACCTCCATGCATTTTACGATTTGTATCACTCATTTTTACTTGAACCTCACATGTTCCTTTTATTCACTGTCTGGTTGGACTGAAAACACATAAATTCTAATCACTAAATCTCCATATCATTTAAAGAAAAGAAAGGAAGAAAGTTGGAAGAAATAAGGCAAGATCATTTTAACCATAAAGCCTATAAAAGAACAACAACAACAAAAAATAATCTAATGATCCTTCTACCTGGACAACTGATTTTATCTCTCTGCCCAGTTTGAAGTTTTGTTGCTTCCTCCTCTTCTTTCCTCTCCTTTCTCATCCACTATGTATTATTTCATATACACAGACAAGGACCCGAGGCAGGAACCCATTTGGCTTATTGTAAGAATCACTAGGAAGCATATGTGGATATGGTGACCCAGTGAGCTAAGGAGGAAAGGAGGACCAGGTTGAAGGACCATGGGCTTAGCTACGAATTTGTTCTACCTGTGACGGGAACCATTTGAGAGTGATCCAACTTGGGTTTTTAAGAGGTGACAGTAGAGCCAGGTGTGGTGGCCCATCCCTATGGTCCCAGTATTTGGGAGACTGAGACAGGAGGATTGTAGCTTTCAGGACAGCCTCAGGAACTTAGCGAAACTCTCAGCAACCTAGTGAGACCCTGTTTCAAAATATAAAAATAGAAAGAGCTGCAGGTGTATCTTGAGAGTAGAATTCCCTCTGGGTACAGTCCCCAGTACCACAAGAAAGAAAAAAATGTGGCTACCATAGATGTTGTGAAGAGTGGAAATGGGAGACCCATTAGAGGCTCTGTCTGACTTAGGCTGGATACAGACCGACAGTAAGATGGTAGCTGTGGAGATGATGAGAATTGCCAATGTTGGGGATTTGTTTTGAAAGTGGAGCTGACAGAACTTGCAAATAGAAGGAATAAGGCAAGAGTCAAACTTGACTCCTGCACTTGTGGTCTGAGCATTTGAGTGAAGGATAAAACTATCTACCGTAGTTGTGCAGTTGCTCGCCCAGGGCTGGGGAAGGGAGGAGTGAACCTAGAGCTGGTTTTAGTATCTGTTCAGTTCAAGTTGCCTATTAGGTATGTCTTGTGGAGATGTCAGGGAGGCAGTTGGATGTAGGAGTGTCAATCTCAGTAGAATAGTCAAAGTGTAGACATACATGTTCAAAATTCTTCTCTGTACAGAGGTGGTTTTTAAACATAGGTCTACTTGAAATCACTTAGGGTGAGAGTATGAAGGTCCTGGGTTGAACTCTAAGGCACTGAAAGTGATGAAGAATAGCCAGAGGAATGAGGGAACCAGAAGTGTTCTCCCTTGTGTGAATTGCATTCTGGGTGGTTAGGGTCTGATTGTTGATTTTTCTGGCTGTCCTTAGCACTTGGGGTGTGTGTGTGTGTGTGTGTGTGTGTGTGTGTGTGTGTGTGTGTGTGTGTTACTAAGAATTGAACTGGGAGGGGTCCTACCTCTGAGCTACACCCCCATCCCTGTTTTATATGTTATTTTGAAGCAGGGTCTTCCTGAATTTCTTAGGTCCTTGCTAAGTTGATGAGGCTGACCTCGAACCTGTCATCCTCCTGTCTCAGACTCCCAAGTACTAAGATTACAGGTATGTGCCACCACACCTGGCTAGCACCTAATTTTTTTAATACATAATGGTTTGGTAAATTCAGGCTCACTGTGAATGAAATTTCTGTTTGCATCTCTCATTCTGTGCTTGCACAAACCCCGCCTCAGCCACAGTCCCAGCCCTGTTCCTTGGAGTCATGTGGCATCTTGGCACTGTACCTACTTCTGGTCATTTCATGTCCCTTCCCCTGCAAAGGCAGAGCTTTCCAGGTGCCCCTGATGGTCTCCTGTCCAGATGACAATTTTTATTGGTTCATTTCTGGTCCACAGATAGAGATGTTTATGTTGCTTTTGAGTCTGTCTAGTTTCTTCTGTTTTTAAAACTCCTTATACTTTATTATTACTACTATATATATATTTTTTTTTCTGTGGTACTGGGGATTGAACCCAAGGCCATTCTACCTTCAGGTTACACCCCCAGCCCTATTTTTATTCTTTATTTTGAAACAGGGTCTCACTAAGTTGTGGAGGGCCTTACTAAGTAGCTGAGGCTGGCCACGAACCCAGATCCTCCAGTCTCAGCCTCCCAAGTACTGGTATTACAAGCGTGCGCCACCATGCCCAGCATTACTATATATTTTGAACCACTCTGTCATGCCATGCTATCAGAAAACCTTCATGCCTTAATTTTTTTAACAACAGCAGCAAATCACATTTAATATCTCTTCTTTCATCATTCCTGTTTAGGGGTGTGTGTGTGTGTGTGTGTGTGTGTGTGTGTGTGTGTTTAGTCTTAATTATTCACATCTGTTGTTTTCCTTCACTTGTATACTTCTGGAGGTTAATCATCTACTGTAAATTAGTTTAAAAAAAGGATTTTTAGTATATTACCCTGAAACATTAGCATTGCTGGGGCTTTTAGGAAAAAGGCTATAATTCAAACTAGTCTGCTTATTTCATCTGCTCATCAGGATGGAATGAGGATATCGTTTTAGCTTAACTCGATTTATTGTAGCTAATACATACAGATTGGGAAATGGTAAGTTGGAAGCAAATAGCATGTGTACAGGATACTTGTCTTGACATCATCTTAGTTAATGTAATGAAAATCCTTTAATAAGTGCTTGTGTGTTTACACAAGGTAAATTAAATGTGAAAAATCCTTATCTCTATAACATGTAAAGATACCTTACCCTTCATAAGTACACCTGAGAGCTGAGTTCACATGCTATAGAGGGAGATGTTCCTTTCTGGCAGTGACACAAGGAGGGAACATTTTTATGAGAATTCTTTGGTGGTTGTTTCATTTTTCTTTTTTTTTAAGCCAGTAATAACATTTTGACATGACTAGTTATAGGACACCATAATAAAAAATTAGTAAGCATAAAATATAATTTCCAAATAAAACTAACTGGCATTTAAAAAAGCATTACTCAGCTTAAGCATTTATATGTGTGTGTAAAATCAAATGATCTTTAAATAGCATTTTATTACTATTAAGATAATGCATTAAAATATAATCCATTTCTTATTATGTGCTATAGATCACTTGCCCTTTTTTTGGGGGGGACCCACTCTGTCATGCCATACTATCAAGTCTTAATATCCTAAGTTTTTAGACCAAAAGCATCACAATTGATAGTTCTTTCGTCATTTCTGTTTAGGGGTGTGTGTGTGTGTGTGTGCGTGCGCATGTGTTTTCAGTGATTGTCCCATTGTGTGTTAAATTAGAGCAAGTTAAGTTGGGTCTAAGAAATACTATCCCTTTAAGTTGTTGGAACAGTACTTTCTGCAACTAGAGCAGCTTTCTCGGGTTTATGCAATAATTCTTCAAAACGTTGGGAAGTGGTGAGTGGAGACAACCACTAAAGGATATACTGAGGCCAGGCGTGGTAGCGCACACTTGTAATCCCAGTACTTGGGAGGCTGAGACTGGAGGATCGCAGGTTCGAAGCCAGCCACAGCAACTTAGTGAGGCTCTCTGCAACTTAGCGAGACCCTGTTTCTTATTTCCAAATAAAAAATAAAATAGATCTGGGTGTGTAGCCTGGAGGTAGAAATAAATAAATAAATGATGTACTGCAAAACCAGGTTGTTTCCCAGGTTATATGGTGATATTTCCCAAATATAATTTATCATTATTAATACATTAATGAATTTACATTAGAAATAGTTAATTTCAATTATTTCTTATATTCTATTGGTGATTTAGGGATTTTATATAACTGCTTTAAATAACTTTATTGCCTTTCTGAGAGAAATAATAATATTGCTGAAATTTTTATGGAAGTGTGTGTGTGTGTGTGTGTGTGTGTGTGTGTGTAGATATATATACATACACACAGGATTCCTACACACACACACACACACACACACTTCCATAAAAATTTCAGCAATATGTAGGAATCCTGTGTGTATGTAGATATATATACATACACACAGGATTCCTACACACACACACACACACACACACACACACACACACACACGATTCAAATACTTAATCAAATTTAATCAAATACTTAATACATATCATGTTGCTAATGTTCAGGAAATGTGGGCAGGCTTTAGAAATAACAGGGCTTTGGTGTTGCTTTTATTAAATGTTTATAATTTGCTTTCTGTGAAAAGTTCAACTTCATTACTTGCAAAGTTCTTTCTAGCACCCAGTGATACCCTCTTTGGTGGATTGGCAGTAAAAATTTGGAATTCAGAGCTTGAACTATGAGTTAGATACTATTATGACAATTTTTCAAGAGCTATTTTATATGCATTGTTATTTCTTCATATATAATCATGATCTTTTTCTCTTACTTGCAAGTAAAAGAATGGATGTTTCATAAATCATAAGTGTTTAGGGTAAAATTTTGCCATTTTGCTTGTTTTATAATTTTACTATTAGGAAATGTTTTTTTGATATAATAGTTTAATATGTCAATTGACTTTAATTTCAGATAATGTGATATATTGTACCAGTGGGGCTAATTTGCTTAATGAACAGTATGTTCTATGTACTTCTTTCTTTGATTCAAAAAATGTGTAATATCCCTTTGTTCCCTGCTGTACCCATATTTGGTGCATGGTGGGGACACATTTGCTCTTACTGGTCTCTGTGGCATATTTTGAGGCCACATGGTTGAAACTGATTGAGACAAGACACAAGTTTAGTTTAGTTTTGTTTCTTTTTTCCTTTTCTAGTGGTGTTTTCGAAAACCCCAATTATTAGAAATTTATGTTGGAAACTCTTTATTCTTTAAAAGTTAAATAAAACCTATTATAAAAATGAATATTCTTTGTTGACCTAAGTATCCCGAAAAGAGAGCTAGCTAAATTTCATCACATTTCAGAGACTGATAACTATACACTTGGGGAAAGTGAGAGCCCACCACCTGTACTCTGTGAGCATAATTGAATTAGATGCAGTGATATTTCAGTCTAATTTGTTAATGGGTATGTTCTATAAAGAGCGAGAGAGAACAAGTCTGTCTGAGCACTGATACTTTCATATGTTTGTAGCTGGAGTCACTCATTCAATTTCACAGCATAGAGATGCCTGGAGGAAGAATATCAATGAAGTGCATAGCCACTTAAATTTTTAGTTATTAGAATATATAACAGGGATAATGCAGGGATCCTACTGCTTTTCCAATAGTCTAATAAATAAACCTGTATGCAGAGTATGATTAGACTATTGAAAATCTAAACTTCATATTTTGATGTAGTCATCATTCTTCTCTATCATCCTTGTTGCTTTTTTTTTCAAATTTCATATCACAGAAGAACATCATAGGGCTTCATTCCTTTCTTTTACTTGTGGCGACTTGTATACAGATGTTAGTTAAATATTACATGATTTTCCCTAGAAAATAAATGACACCTGCTTCAACAGATTTCATAATGTTCTCAGGAAATTATAATAAGACCTTTTGTGGGGAGAAATATCAGACATTTAGGAATAAAATATTCTGTTTCATGAACTTAACCTACAACAAGTTTGATTTTGATTTATTGCATTTTTATAAACATTTCATCCTAATTTCCCTACATTGAGAGTGCTGTGGGTCACCCGTGTGGAGGCCTTTTCAAGCATGTGCTCTGTGGTTACCACAAGTTTTCCTCCCTCCCTCCTTCCCTCCCTCCTACTCTCCCCCCTTCCCTCCCTCCCTCCCTCCCTTCCTTCCTCCCTTCCTCCCCCCTCCTTTCTTCCTTCTTTCCTTTCTTTCTTTCTTGTACTGGGTGTGGAACCATAGTTCTTTTTTTGTGTGTGTGGTACCGGGGATTGAACGCAGGGGCATTCTACCTCCGCGCTACACCCCCAGCCCTATTTTTTATACTTTATTTTGAAACCGGGTCTCACGAAGTTTCAGAGGGCCTCACTAAGTAGAGAGAGAGAGATTGAGCGCTGAGGCTGGCCACGAACCTGGATCCTCCGGTCTCCACCTCCCAGAGTACTGAGATTAAAGTGTGCGCCACCATGCCCGGCCCCTAGTTTTTTTAAAAGGACTACACCCCCAATCTTTTAATTTTTTTTTTTTTTTTGCGGTACCGGGGATGGAACGCAGGGGCGGGCTACCTCCGCGCTACATCCCCGGCCCTATTTTTTTTTATGCTTTATTTTGAAACCGGGTCTCACGAAGTTGCGGAGGGCCTCACTAGGTAGAGAGAGAGAGAGAGAGAGAGAGAGAGAGAGGGAGGAGAGAGAGAGTGCGCGCGCGCATGCGCATGCTGAGGCTGGCCGCGAACCCGGATCCTCCGGTCTCCACCTCCCAAAGTACTGGGATTACAAGCGTGCGCCACCACACCCGGCTTTTCTTTTTTTAATTTTTAAACAGGGTCTCATTAAGTTGCTAAGGCTGGATTTGAACCTGCCTCCAAAGTATTGGTATTACAGGCATGCATCCCCATGTCTCACTACCATCAGTTTTCTTTTTTCTTTTTTTTTAATGTGCTTATTGGTGCATTGGAGTCTTACATCACAATGAATATCTATTTGATGTTAACATACATGCACACAGCTCTTAGTGCCTCCCCCGCCTCCCTCCACCTGTATGAAGTACCGAGAATGATGTTGGTATATTTTCACATGTACATATTGTTTATGATAGTAA
Organism: Glis glis; assembly: GCA_004027185.1. Taxonomy (NCBI): domain Eukaryota; kingdom Metazoa; phylum Chordata; class Mammalia; order Rodentia; family Gliridae; genus Glis; species Glis glis. The sequence goes on from PVJS01002211.1 coordinate 54,325, forward strand.
TACCACTGATTCACTTCTTTTTTGCCCTTCCCCTTCCCTTGTACCACTTCCTTTGCCCCACTGAGGGTTCTCCATTATCAACCGGAGTCCCTTGTGTGTCCCCACTACTCCCTAGGTTGCACCTATTAATGAAAACATATGTCCCTTCTTTTTTTGTGATTGACTGATCTCACTTAACATAATGTTCTCCAGAACCTTCCATTTTCTTGCAAATGATGTTATTTTGTTCTTTGTTATTGCTGAGTAGAATTCCATTGTGAGTATTTCCCACAATTTTGTAATCCACTCATCTGTTGATGGACACCTAGGTTGGTTCCATAATTTGGCCACTGTGAATTGTGCTGCTATGAACATGAGTATGCATGTATTACTGTAGTTTTTTTGGTTTCAATCTCTTTGGTATGATACCCAGTAGTGGTATAGCTGGATCATATGATGGGTCCATTCCCAGTTTTCTGAGGAATCTCCACACTGATCTCCATAGTGGTTGAACTGGTTTGCAATCCCACCAACAGTGTAGAAGAGTCCCTATTTCCCCACATCCTCGCCAACATTTGTTGTTGTTTTACTTCTTAATGATTGCCATTCTAATTGGGGGTAGATGAAATCTTAGAGTAGTTTTGATTTGCATCTCCCTTAACTCAGTGACTCTGACTTCTCATTCATGCATAGTCCATAGTGGGTCTGGTGGCCCTGGGAGCTGCTCTCCATGAGGTGGCTCACTCACCCTCAGGTCTGATCCTGTATTACCATCTGACGTGTTCTTTCATAATTGTCAAACAACGGGAATAGGACAGCAACTCTTAAATGCTTCTGCTGGGGAAGAGGTATGTGTCATTTCAACCCCTAGGTGCCCTGTTGTCTTACCTAAGTTCAAAAGAGTTAAGTGTAATTTTTCTGAATGGCTAAGAAGGGGAGAAAATTGAAGAAATTGCTGATTATTATGCCTACATAAAGCTTAATATTTTAGCAGTATGGCAAAACATATCACCATAACCCACCCGGAATGCCACGTATGCGATACAAGTGTGCTACCAATCCTTGTTTCACCCGTGTTTTTAGTTGTTAAGGTGGCTGCTAAAATAAGTCAAATAACATAAATGGCTCACATTGTATTTCTGCTGCACAGTATTGCTCTCCAAGCTATTTGTGGGTATCTCTGTGTGCCCAGAGAGAAGAACAGTTCCCAGGTATCAAGAGGAGGATCTCTAGGGTGGTACAAAATGGTGGCAATGTCTGGCTGGGGATATTCTAACAAGGACTTGCATACCTGTTCCTGTTATCTCCTTCATTCTGATGTGGTCCTTGGAATCTGAAATATCTCACTCCCCACCTCCACTTCCATTTTCAAAGGACACTACCAAGATTTCTCAGCTGATTCAAGCCACCATTGTATTTTGGTCTAAATAGCCTCTACCCTATTGATAGAATAGAAGGAGGGTTAGGTAATTGAAAGTAAATGGAGAGTGGAAAAAGATGTTGGCTAGCACTTCAGGAGTCTCATTTTCTGAGCAAAGTAGAGCCTTGGGTTTATCTGCTGACCTCCCATAGGAGATAGAAAACTCAGAATAACATGAAATTACTTTGTTGAACATGCTGTCGGGTCACACAAAGCATGTCTGAAGACTTGGTTGAGCCTGCCAGCATGTGACCACTTCTCTACAATTTAAAGTTTCACCCAAAATCCAGGTTTCTAGCTTTTTTATATTTATTGTCCAGTAATACTTATTGGTCAGCAGAGTCTAGTGACTTCAGAATCAGTAGAATCCACCCCCTAAATGATTGAGATACTAATTAGATAATATAATAATGATCATCTTCAATTGGAATTCATATGACCTTAGAATTTTTAAAATAAACATAGATATGCATATATTACTATAATATTCTGATTTCAGTCCCTTTGGAAAGGTATCCAGGAGTTGTATAGCTGGGTCGTATGGTGGATCCATTCCCAATTCACTCCCAATTCCCACTGAGGAATCTCCACACAAATCTCCATAGCGACTCTACTAATTTGCAATCCCACCGACAGTGTAGAAGAGTCCCTATTTCCCCACATCCTTGCCAGCATTTATTGTTGTTTGTCTTCTTGATGATTGCCATTCTGATTGGGATTGGATGGAATCTCAGTGTAGTTTTGATATTAAGCATTTTTATAATAACAATTGAAATTATATTTCAATGTTCTTTATAGCTCTCTAAATATTGAAAAATATTCTTTTCATTATTTCCTATTATTTCTCTGAGTAAGGCATGTGTAGACCTATTGTAGAAAGTATTTCCCACACAGCATTTTTCCAGGTCCTCTCTTTGACCAAATACTTGCCCAAGGAGCAAGAACAAAATTTCTCTGTTTTCACACCAAATCCTTTTATGGTTTGAATTTAGGCTGTCCCCTGAATTCATGCCAGAGACAAGACAGCCATGTTGGAGCTGGGGCTTGGTGCTGAGGTCTCTAGGGGTGTGGCCTTGAGGATTATATATGCTACCTCTTCCCCCTGCTCTCTTTCCTGCTTCTGGCCTCTTGATGTGAGAGCAGTGCCCATGTGCTCTCCCCCTCTCTCTGCTCTCTGTGCCATGACCTGAGCTCTGCACACTTCACCTGGCTTAATATGAACTGAACCCCTGAAATCTCTAGAACTGTGAGTAGTTCTAAATTGTGGGGGTCAGGGGTTTTGGATTACAGTGAGAATGCTTGCTGAAACATCCTGCTTTAGTATCAATGTGTTTAACCTGAGTGAAGATTTTATGCAAGTATTATTCTTTAATCTTTTAATTTAATTTTCTTTCAATTTATTTCTCTCAATTTTACTTTTGTTCACATTTCACTATTTAATTATGTAATAGAAGATATATCAGAGAATTATTCATTTTGTTTAATTTCAATTGATTTTTTTCTTATTCCCTCCCTCTTCTTTTCCCTTTCTTCATTTGCCTTCCTTCCTTTCTTCCTTCCTTCCATTGAATTTTAAGGTTAACGATTAGTTATTCTTATTCTTGATGTAAGTCAATGATTGCTCTTTGTATACCTTAGAATTAGTGTTTACAGTACTTGAAATTTTAGAAATAAGTTCCTTAGAATTTAGAAATAATCATTTAGAAATAAATTCGTTAGAATTAAGTTGGTTTCTCTGGACACAAAATTTGCTAAATTACTAAAGAAGACTGTAAGAATTTTCAGAAATAGATTGTTTTAAAAATATTTTTTGGTCATCTAGGAATATAAAGCTGATATTTTGTATATTTGAGACTAGTAATGATTGAATTAAAATTATTCACTTACTCTAATATAGATTCATGTACATTTAATTTTCGAACTTTTCATGTGCTTTATTTTAAAGTATTTCTAAAATATAGATGATCTCAAGTATATACGTATCATTTGTATATTTCATATATTATCTATATTATTATTATCATTATTATTTGTGATACTACATATTGAACCAAGGAACTTTCTACCTCTGAGCTATATCCCCAGCCCTTTTTATTATTTTTATTTTGAAACAGGGTCTCGCTAGGTTACTGAGACTCTTGCTGTGGCTGCGGCTGGTCTCAAACCTGCAATCCTCCTATCTCAGCCTCCCAAGTAATGGAATTACAGGAGTGTGCCACCACACCTGGATTATATATAGGATATTATTTTAAAATAGGTTTTATGAAGTTATACATGCCTGCAATGTTTTTCCCTTAGATATCATTTTTACATGTGTTTACTTTCTCAACACGATAAGTTAAGAATGAAGCTGGGAAGACTTCAGTCTCTAGAATTCATCCCCAATGGGTAAGTTAAGAAAGAAAGCTGAAATGGCTTTAGAGTCACTAGAATTCATCACCCAAATGATTAAGATGCTAACTTGGTTATATTATAATCATCCTCTGAAAGTGGAATTCATTTATAAGTGCCCTTATAATTATTCACACACATAGGCTAAACACTTCATCTGCATGCAAAAGTATTAAGTGAAGAAGCTACCTGCATGACAAACATTGGTGGGCACTACACTCCAAAACAAACATCTTAGGCAAAAGTAGTTTTGGACTCTTGAGCAGAACGTAGGAAAGTACCTTTATAAGACTGAGTACAGCACCTTGTGATCAAACCTTAAAAGCAATTTGCAAGGTTTCACATTTATACTTTGAATCAAAATGCCTCCGAAGTTTGAGGAATGTACTTTACCAGCCTACCTATCCCTCATCAGTGATACACTGGGAACCAATGAAGCAGAAGAAATAGAAAAGGAACACCGTGGGCATAATACAATCAGGATAGGAAGTGATGGCAGGTCATGTTACAGTGATGGCACTAATCAAAAGAATTATTAAATCAAAAAAAGTTAAGCATGGTGTGGTGGCGCATGCCTGTAATCCCAGTACTTGGGAGGCTGAGACAGGAGGATCACAGGTTTGAGGCCAGCCTCAGCAACATAAGCAAGGCCTTCAGCAACTTAGTGAAACCCTGTTTCAAATAAAAAATAAAGTAGGGCTTAGGGTGTAGCTCAGAGTTAGAATGCCCCTGGGTTCAATCCTCAGTAACACACACACACACACACACACACACACACAGAGTTATCATTGCATATCCTTGACTTTAAGGCATAAGTAAATAAGCTAGTGCTGAATAGGATCCTTGAAGGTCATTTTTTTCTGAAAAAATACATCAAACAAACTTCAGTGGATTGTATAGGCAAGAAACTATATGACTCCTAGCAAGCAAGAGGTCTAGCAGACGTTGACAGGAGGCTGATTCTCCGGCCCCAGTGTTAGGAGATAGAGAAGTTAGAAATGACATAAAGGTGTACACATCAGGAGACCAATCTGAAAGTTTTACTCACATAAAATCTCTTTTACATAAAAGGCTGCCTATAAATCTTAATTCCATGAAAAATATGAGTCTAAATAAATGGCTATAGCTTTGTGCAAAGATAAGGGATTAGCTTCCCATATTTACTGATATTTACCAAAGTACACAAGCTGTCCGATAGACAACTGTTTTCTTTTTCCCTTGAGAGTTTGTGGGCTAATAATAAAATGGATTCTGAGTGTTTGAATGTTACTTACTGAAGATTTGTTAAAGAAGAGTTATTCACTTGAAAAAAATAGCTAGCTTACCTGACATTTTGGAGCACCTGAATGAACTTAATTGAAAACTTCAAAGGCCTGTCAAAAATATTCCATGTATAGAGTTTATAGATTGAAGCAAAAATTTAGCTTTGGAAAAGGGATAAAAATGACTCTTTTTGATACTTGAGTAGTGTTATATTTAAATGCTAAAGAATTGTTAAGACTAGTAGAGCAATATCTATGAATACTTAGGGTCATGTTTCATTCGTTGTTCTGAAATACTGAGTGGGGAAATTTCTGAAAAACATTTACATTTCCACAAGGAATTTCATTTGTCAGTGTGGGAAAAAGAAGAAGCATGAAATTTAATAAATTTATCACTTGTGGAACATTTCTGTCATTTGGAGAAAAGGTGATAAATATTGCATTGCCCTTTGCTGACACCAACTTTTGTGAATAAAGTTTTCATTAATGGTAATTGTCAAGAATTTGATGTTTCAATAAAAAAACTTACTATAAAAGTATTATTTTATATGAGCTCAAATGTATCATTAAAGTTTAAAAGATATTTTAGTTGAAAGTTTTATGCACACAAAATAGTTCATATATTCCCTAAAACTTCATATTTTATTTTTCTTATTCTACTTACATGATATAAAGGAAATAAAATGACTTTTTTTCAGCAAGCTCCCTATGGAATTTTCCAAACTATCAAAAATAGCTGTTAATATGGAAAAACAAGAAAAAGTCAAAGGCCTATTTAGGTATGAAAATACAGTATTCACTTATAATTGTTTTTAAATATGGTATGATGTTTTGCTTGAGCAAAAATTATAAACCATATGTGAGTATTTGCACATTTTAATTCATGTGGTTTATGTAGTGCTATTAACTGCTACTACAGTAATACATATGTTCTATGGTTTCCTGTTAATACTTTATAAGGATATTATGGCTTTATGGTTAACATTAATTTTAGGTATTTCTTTAAGAGTAAAATGTACTTTAAAGTAGTTATTTCCCTGGTGTTTAATGTTGTATTAATCATGTTAACAAAGTTTTATGCAAGCTAGAACACAGTAACTGTGTATTATGTATGTAAACTACACAGTCTAATAAAATTTCTTGCTTAATATTATGATAGTTTTAGCTACAAACTAATTGTCTGTAGACTTATTTTAAATGTGATTAATTCTGTTGGCCAAGCTTGTGCATTTCCTTTCTTCCCATTTTATAAAATTATGGAGTTTCTAGTTTGTATGATATGAGCATTTAAGCAAATTAATGTTATAATGTAAGATTGGTCTGTCAGAGAAAAGATTTTAAGTCAAGTTCTTTGATTATTTTTAAAATAATAGAATTTCATAAATATTAAACATTTCTATTTAAAATAATAGAACTTCATTACATGTATCTGATAAAATAGTATGGCTTTCTTTAAACACCAGCTCAGTATCTCCACACTTTAGATATCTAAGTAAATTATTGATTCAATTATATTATCCAGCTCTAACTAACTCAATTATAATATCCAACTCCAACTTATATCAGCTTGAGGCAATTCACTGGAATATTTGGGAGATAGTGGTGATATTGACAGCAATCCATTCCTTTCAGATATCTTAACAATAAGAGAAAGACCACAATCTGTAAGGAACACGTTTATTTTATTTATTTATTTTTACCTTTTTACCAGTTTTAGGTTTATAGAATAACTGAGTGGAAATTGCACAGCTCCATATATATCCCTCCCTCCCCACAGGTTCCCATATTATTAACATCTTGCATTAGTTTGGTGCATTTGTTACAGCGAATAAACCAATAATGATGCATTATTGCTAACTCAAGTCCATAGTTTATAATAGGGTTCATTTTGTATTGGACAGTTCAATGGATTTTGCCAAAAATATGATGTTATTGTTTCATTTTTAGTATCATACAGAATAGTATCACTTCTAAGAATTAATTTTAAGATGCCAAAAATATGCTATAGTTTCATTTTTAGTATTATACAGAATAGTATCACTTCTAAGAATTAATTTTAAGATAATTTTCCTTCCCCATATTAAAAAGTGGTAAAACTTCTTCATGTTTTGTAAAACAAAAGTGGAGAATCTTGTTAATTTTGTTCTTTACCTACTATCCAAAAGGAAAACATTTTAATAACAGAAACAAGTTGGCCTCTTTTTAGAAGAACCAAAGGTCCATGATATTTGCCTACTTTTTTGTCATCTTCCAAGTTAAATTTTAATAATTAAACCATGTCTCTTGGCTTTCTCTTTCCACCTTTGAAATGGTTTCTGACCACTCTCACTTTTATTTTTAACCTGAAAACTTTTTTGAATGGCTGTAAACTATAACTAAATATAATTTGTAAATTATGAATACATTTTAGTAGTACAATCAAACTTCTGTAACGTAGCAGTTACCTTCCTTCTTCCCCATTAACCTTTAAGTTTATGTTTTAAAAATCCTCTTGAATAAGTTTCAAAGCTTGGACCTAGAGCAGGGATGGATCTTGGCAAATTTGAGAAAATATTCCTAATTATATCTAGATCACAGATGAAGAAGACAACAAACAGTAAACATTGACCAAGCCAAGCATGGAGGCACACTCCTGTAATCCCAGTACTTGGGAGACTGAGAAAGGAGGATCATAGGTTCAAAGCCAGCCTCAGCAACTTAGCAAGACCTTGTTTCAAAATAAAAAATAAAATAGGGCCAGCTTGGAGGTAGAATACAGAATATCCCTGGGTTAATTCTTGAGTATAAATAAATAAATCATCAATATTGACCAGTGGATAATTCACATTTTACCCCTTGAATTTAATAAGCATTTTAACTTGTGTGACTTGAAAATAGTAAAACATGGCTAACATTATTGAGCCAGATGCATACATGGAATAATTCACAACCTCAGGATGAAGTCAGGACTAGTATTTCACCAAGGAGAACTTTTTCAGTTGATAGTTGGCTTATTTTTATTGAAAGTATTGATTCTCTGTGCTGGCTGAATGTACAAAGGGAATTATGCAATTAATATATTTCTTTGAACCTGAATAATACCACCCAATTTTGCTTATTTTAACATTAGATCAAATGAGAATTAACATTTGTTGTTAAAACTCAGAAAAATTTAATAACACATATTAAACTAACTCATACTTGGTATAGGTTAGAGGCAAGGATGGAACAACTAATTGATTTTAAATAACTGGTGTTTATACAATTTCCTCCAAAGTTTCTCTAATGCCAGACTTTCAAAAGCTAACCATTTCTTATTCATAGGATGACCTGTGACCCTCTGTAGAAGAGGAACTTTTTTTTTCTTTGCAAATGCATTGTTTTCAAAGGACTTCTTTCCTGCCCCAGAGCACTCTGGCATCTAAATTTTTCAATGATACATCATCGTGAGGTTCAATATGATAAGAGCATGCATGCACACAGCTCTTGGAGTATTTCTCTTCGCATCCCACCCCACTTCCCCCTCCATGCTCCCCACAGGTGTTAGTGAAATTGGTAGTAATACCTTCACATATTGCCATAGTATAATTTGAACTATTTTCTTCTTCAGTCTTCCCTCATCCCCTACCTCTCTCCCCCATCCCTTTCCACTACTCTATAGGACCTTCTCTACATTAATTAAAGCCCTTTATGTTTCCTGTTTTCTCTCTAGTTTCTGTGTATGAGAGAAAACATACAACCCTTGACTTTCTGAGACTGGTTGATCTCACCATAATATTCTCTGGTTCCATCCATTTTCCTGCAAATGACACAATTTTGTCCTTCTTTATTTCTGAGTAGAATTCTATTGTGTGAACATACCATATTTCTTTATCCATTCGTCTGTTGACTGACACCTGGGTTGGTTCCATAATTTGACTGTTGTGAATTGTGCTTCTATAAATGTGGATATACACCTATCACTATAAAATTCTGACTTGAGTCATTTTGGAAAGGTACCAAGGAATGGTAAAGGTGATATGGTGGCTCCATTCCTAGATTTTGGGGAACATCTGTACTGATCTCCATAGTGGTTGTACTAATTTACAATCCCACCAACAGTGCATAAGGATTCATATTTCCTCACATCCTTGCCAGAATTTATTATTGTTTGTGTTTTTGATGATTGCCATTTTAACTGGACTTAAATGGAATCTGAGTGTAGTTTTGATTTGAATTTCCCTAACTGCTAGTAATATTTAACTTTTTTTCATATATTTATTGGCCAATTGTATTTTTTTTCTTTTGAGACCAGTCTATTCAGTTCCATTATCCATTTGTTATTGGGTTATATGTTTTTTCTTGTTGATGTTGTTGTTTTGGTGTTAAGTTTCTGGGGGTTCTTTATATACCCTATATATTAGTGCTCTATCAGGATAGTAGCTGGCAGAGATTTTCTCTCATTCTGTAGGTTCTCTCTTTAAACTCTTGATTCTTTGCTGCAGAGAAGCTTTTTAATTTAAAGCTATCCCATCTCTTAATTCTGCTTTATTTCATGAGCTTCAGGGATTTTGTTGAGATGGTCTCTACTAGTGCCTATGTTTTGAAGAGTTGATCCTATATTTTCTTCTACTAATTATGTAGTTTCTGGTCTAATTTCTAGGTATTTGATCCACCTTGAGTTGACTTTTGTGCAGGATGAGACATAAGAATCTAATTTCATTCTTTTACATGTGGATATACAGTTATTCTTGGCACTATTTGTTGAAAAGGCTGTCTTTTCTCTGGTGAATGTATTTGGCTCTTTTGTAAACAGTCAACCTTCTATAAGTGTGTGGATTTGTTTCTATATCTTCTATTTCATTGGTCTATGTGTCTATTTTTGTGCCAATACCATGTTGTTTTGTTACTATAGCTCTGTATTTTAATTTGAAATCGGGTATTGTGATGCCTCCAGCATGGTTCCTATTGATCAGAATTGCTTTGGCTATTCTTTTTTTTTTTTTTTTTTTTTTTTTTTTTTTTTTTTTTTTTTTTTTTTTTTTTTTTTTTTTGCGGTACCAGGGATTGAGCCCAGGGGCATTCTACCTCCACGCTACGCCCCCGGCCCTATTTTTTTTTTTATACTTTATTTTGAAACCGGGTCTCACGAAGTTGCGGAGGGCCTCACTAAGTAGAAAGAGAGAGAGAGACAGGGAGAGAGAGAGAGAGAGAGAGCTGAGGCTGGCTGCGAACCCAGATCCTCCGGTCTCTGCCTCCCAAAGTACTGGGATTACAAGCGTGCGCCACCATGCCCGGCTTGCTTTGGCTATTCTGAGTATTTTACTTTTTAATAAACAATTTACCATGCTACTCCCAAAAGTATAAATTTGGCATGATTCTCTTCATGAGCATTTATCAGGCCTATTTGTCGTCTCTTTAATTTTATTGTTTTTTAATTAAGGCTTTGGGTTCAGTACTTAGGTGTCATGATTTTAATTAGGTTCTTTTGTACTTTCATAGAAGAATGACTAGAAGTCAAACATCCATGGGTATAGATGGCTCTCCAAGTTTCAGGCGGTTATTATTAAGGTTAAAGTATATAACCTAATCTTATGCATCCTGTGCAACGACTGTTGGCATTCAGGAAATACCTAGTTTCTTCTGACAATATCAACAACTTAATACAAAGTCAGTTATTTGACATACCTGTGTTTGTTGTTTGTTTTGTTACTTTAGGAGGCTGTGCATACTTCTAAGTTTCCAGTCTGCTTTCTGGTTTTTGAAAAGTTGTAAGATTTTAATAGACTTAATGACTAGTTGTATTGTCCCTATCACCACTGTGTAGCATGGGAAACAAAAGAACCAAGACTCCCTGTAAAGAAACCAAAATGAGTTTATTGTTTGTTTAGGGAGAGAAGATCTAATCACATGAAACTATTAATAAATAAGCATTATCTATTTTAATGATTATTATAATAAAATAAAGTGTTAATACATTTAAATGGACAGGCAATACAAATATATATATAAAATTCAGAGCAGTCTTAAATGTGGGCATAGGCTGGCATCTCTAGAAGGGCATTTCAGCAGTGGGCTCTGACCCTGGAATGCCGGCCTGGCCCTAGGGCTGTGATGTGGAAAATGGGAGGTGTCCTAGACACTCCTGAGTGTAGGTGTGGTAACAATGAGATGATTATGGAGTCTCACTATGGCTATGGAGTGTGTCTGATGGGACAGATTATGTCTTAGGAAATGATGTTAAGCCAACATGCTGTGTGCATATACATTTGTATCACATTGAATCTCATTATGCTGCACAATCGTATTACACCAATAAAAGTATAAAGAATTAAGAGAGGATTCTACAGTAGCTTAAAGAGTTCATGCCTAGTATCATGGATTTTAAGCAGGAGGAGAAAATTACAACTAGTCTATCAGTGGGTAGGCGGAGATCTGGAACTGGGAGAAGACCACCCAGGAGGCAGCTGTGCACAGGCCTGGTGTGGATTGGTGAGGGCTGATTCCAGAGAGGACAGATGTAGCAAGAAAGTGCAAAAGAAAATATAATTTTTCTGATCCAATTTAAGTATCATGAATTCCTTTTGAATCTCAAAAGGTACCTTTTACACTAAATGATGCTAAGATTCTGTCATTTTGACTTCTCAGCAATGTTCCAATAAACAATTTCACTTTTTGTTTGGTTGTTAATAAAAGATAAGCTTTAAATGCCATTGTGTTCTAGAAAAACAACCCATTTTTTCATTTTTTCATTTAAATCACATGACATGGAAGATGGTATAATTGGATATTTTGGGGGTACTTCTATTTGAAAAGCAAACATTTTGGTTTAACATAATTGAGTTTGAGATACAACTTTTGTTTTCATTTTGAAATAATCAAAATATGAAGGATGACATGTGTGCTGCTACATGGAAAATAATATATTCAGTAGTTAAAGTATTTTATTGCTTCTATCAAGGATTTTATAGTTACTAAGGGAAATAAGCATGTGTGCTATTTGGCTGTGGTCTTGTGTATGTCTCAGTGAATTTATATTAATGAAAGCAAAATAACTGTTATCAGTTTGTATGTGGGGTGGTGGGGGAGTTCATAAAATCTTTACTTAGATCTTGAGGAATGAGAAAGGTGTGTATGATTATATTTTGTAATATGTACCTATCAATTGCTTTCCAAAGTGTGTTCTATATAATTGTGGTCAGAATACAACATTAGTTGTTTATGGAAATGAAAAATTGCTTTCTGTTTGATGCTTTACATGCTATTTTCATAGAATTTTCTCCAGAAATAATGACTAAGGGCTATAAAGTAAATAATCTTAGAGAATATTTTATTTTTATTATTTTATTTTGTCTTCAGTATGTCCAGTTCTACATTCATAAATACATAGTTTAACTTCTGGTATCTGTTGAAATATGAACTGATTGATATTCTCTTTCAGAAAGCATTGGCCCTTTTCAATTTTAAGTTTTTTGTGTCATTACATGAAGATTGAGATAAGACACTGAAATTTTTCAATCCTTCTACTCTTCAGGCATAGATTTTAAAATTTAAGATTTTTGGAGACAAATCTTTTCCCATTTGTTTGGAAGTTTGTAAAATTGTTGCTGCTTGATAGAACTATTATTAAGTGCCATGAAAAATAGAAATTTCCCAATTATTCACCTTTAATAATCATAGGATATTATAATTCTAGAGCATAGTGGGCATTCAACATTAATAAGGAAGAGACATAGTAGTATTATTTCTTCCTTTAATCACTTGTTCAAAAATCATATATTAAGATTATATACCAGGAAATGCACAGAGCATACAAGAGAACTAAGAAATTTTCTTCTGAAGTTCCTCTCCCAGCGAGTTTCAGGCATGGCCGAGAGACTAGTATTAGAGCTCAGATTGCTACTTGAGGACTGAGGACAAGGGGTTTGTTCTACCTTCAGTTACTTTGGAGCTAGGAATGAAGGACAACAGGAGTTTGCTAGTGAGTAGGAGCACCATCCGTGAATGGTGTCAGGGTGATAAGCAGGTGTACCTGAGGGCCCAGTGTCCAGGGGACTGGGAGGGGAGGGGAAGGCTTTGAAACAAGAGGTGTCAGGAACAGCTCAACCACAGTCTGATGCAGTTGTCCCTTGGTATCTGCAAGGGACTCCTTCCAGGACCCCACCAGATACAAAACCCAGGGCCGCTCAAGTCCCAGACATAAAATGGCATGGTTGTTGCATGTACCCTATGTACATCCTCCCACATACTTTTTTAAATCCTCTCTAGATTTCTCATCATACCTAATGCAATGCAGATACTCTGTCAATAGTTGTGCTGTCTTATTTAGGTAATAATGACAAGAAAAAAGGTCTATACCTGTTTAGCACAACAGTACAGATGCATCTTTTTTTTTCTTTTGGAATATTTTCAATCTGCAATTGGTTAAGGTAGGTTGAATCCTAGGATGCAGAACTCCACAGATACGGAAGACCCTGCTGCATTCTATAGAATGAATATGGCTTTCATAATGTAAAAATAAAACTTTCATGTCCCACACTACTGCATTTTACTGTTTAACCTGAACTTGCTATAGTTTGGATGGTAGTTGTCTTCGTGGCTGTAGTATAATTAGACATATGCTTTCTCTTACAGTGAAGTTTAGCAACTGCAATGGAAAAAGAAAAGTGCAGTATGAAAGCAGCGAGCCTGGGGATTTCAAGGTGGATGAAGACGGCATGGTGTATGCCGTAAGGAGCTTTCCACTCTCCCCCGAGCGTGCTAAGTTCCTGATCTACGCCCAAGACAAAGAGACCCAGGAGAAGTGGCAGGTGGCAGTAAGGCTGAGCCTCAAGCCCACCTCGACCGAGGCGCCCGCAGAGGTACAGCATCCAAAGACGGCTGTGGAGCTAATGTTTAAAATAAGAAATACAAGCTGGGCGTGGTGGCGCATCTTGTAATCCCAGTACTTGGGAGGCTGAGACAGGAGGATCGCAGGTTTGCGGCCAGCCTCAGTTACTTAGTGAGGCCCTCCACAACTTAGTGAGACCCTATTTCAAAATAAAAAAAATAAAAAAATAGGGCTGGGGGTGTAGCACAGAGGTAGAATGCCCCTGGGTTCAATCCCCAGTACTGCAAAAATAAATTAATAAATAAATAAATATACAGATTTATACATTTTGAACTAAATGTATATTTTGGTTCATATCACATAAATGGGCAGTCAGTATTAGAATTTTTATCTACTTCAGTCACTTTACCAGTATTTTGTTGCATTTTTAATCATATACTTAGACGAAGTGTATTTTAAGCAACTGGAAATTGTATTTGAAAGATTTGTTTATACTTTGGGGTCTGTAATTTAAAGTAGTAGTAGTTTTAGATTTTTTTAGGAGCTTTACAAACTGTTAAATAGAACCACAGAATAAACAATTCTTTGCAAGATGCCACCAGTCAATTTTATTATTAGATGGGAAGTATAGATTTACAGTAGTAAAAGAAAAGCATTGCTAGCAATGAGTGTTAGGTTTTGTCTTCTCCCTTAATAATCAAATTGAGGAGTATGAAATATTAGTACTATTATAATTTTTAGGAATGATACACTTCCTCTGGTGGAAGCTGCTATGAGCCATGATAAGATAAATTAGGTATACTTCCAAGAGAATATTGGTCAACCCAATTTAACAAACATTTATTGAACACTTACTTTGTATAAGTCACTATAGTATGAACTTTAAACAGGATACAATAACTTCTTCAAGAAAGTTATGATAATATTATTTTCTGAGTCTTCTACTTCTTTGAGTTACTCCAAAACAGATATGAGGGGATACTCATATATTCTGAAGTCTGATTTTATGAGCTATGACTATTAAATTTTGTACATTTATTATACAACGAACGATAAGAACACATGCACTCATTTCTGATATTTAATTATAAATATGATGTATGTACTCAAATCAAGTATGAACGAATAGATCAGAGAAAATATATCTTTTTTTCTCTTATTCTGGTGTTAAGGTTTCATTATGTGGAATTTTAGTTAATCAGTTAACTGGCAGAGGGAATCATGGCATTTGGGTAATAGGAAGTGAGAAACTATGAAGTGGAAAGATGCTTTTGTTGTTGTTGTTGAGTCTCTGTGTCCCAACGAACTGGCTTGGATATTTGCACTGAAACAATGAGGGCTAATGGCTGAAAGTCTACAGATATTTGGAAAAACAGAAGAAAATGTTGACATCTAGCAGAGATTAATACCCAGTGTGCAAAGTGGGTCATTTACAGCATCCATCATGGCTGACATAGGTTTAGAATAATTACAGCATTAATTCTGTGGGATTTAATAGGGTCATAAATATTTGAGACATTCCTTAGCAGTATGTATTAAACTTCTCTTGGAATTCAAATTATATTTTAGCACATCAAGATCTAAATTTAATGTACAGGAGCACATTACCTGAACTGTGGTTTAAACTAATGAGAAATATATAAAAGGGTTCTATTAAATTTTGCTCAATATTAACTACTATCTAAGATGGTTTACAGAAACTGCAAATAGTTTACACAAGTGAGCCTTCTAATAAATTGTTCACAATTCAGTTTTTTAATGAACAGTGCAACCTCAAAATTTTATGATGTTTTCTATTTTAATAAAGGGACAAGGAAAGGGTCTCTGGAGTTATTTTTTGTTCATAATAAACTATGGTTCCTACACTTTCAGGTATTCATTAATACTGATGTTCTTTCAGAAGATGTTTTTCCTAGTACTCAGGAGTGTCTTATTATATTTTAATGCAAAGGAATCACATGAAATCCAAGAGATAGTCTTCCCAAGACAATTCACCAAGCACAGTGGCTCCCTACAAAGGCAGAAGAGAGACTGGGTCATCCCACCAATCAACTTGCCAGAAAATTCCAGAGGACCTTTTCCGCAAGAGCTTGTCAGGGTAGGGTGGTACAATTTTAATTATTTCCGTGGCATGTGGCAAGTACCTATTAAAAAGGTTTTTGTCCATTTTTTTTTACTAAGTAGAGTTTATGACATGTATATATGGAAAAAAACTTTGTGTAGATGGAATTTCTACAGTGTTATAGGAAGTCTCTTCTGTTTTCCTTTGTTATCTCTTGTACTATTTATTGGTAGCACTCTCTGTAGGTCCTAGACACTCTGGATGATCAAGCTTGTTCAGTGTGTGTATTAACAAGCCTAAAGCCAACGTGTACCCCACCCATTCCATACCCACCCTCATAGCACAGGCTGGAGCTTCCCTTTCTAGAAGCCAGGCTCTCCGTGATGATCCCTGCCTCCACAGATACCTTTTGGGTCAAATAAAAATAAAGGGAAATCATTGCTAAAAATGCCAGCACCAAGTGCACTTGAAAGTTCTTTAAAGGTAAAAAAACTGAACTTCGATTACCATTATCAGATTCACTGGGGCAGTGCAAAACCAGAGGCTTTCAAATTTGAGGAGTAAATTTTTTTTCTAGTTATTCCAGATGTATAGCATCAGATATAGAAATAAAAATACAGCTATTTTTGCATGTTTAGTAAATTATAAATCCATTGTTCATTATAAGAGGACAATAAGACAAAATCATAATATTCCCATTTATTAAAATGTAAATTTCCTATAGATGATTATTTTAGCATTCCAACACTTTTTTTAAATAAGCCACTTATTTGTATATTCTGTCCTACGCACATTATAATTTAATTTACCAATGAATATAACCCCCAAATAAAGGTGCTTTTTATTTTTCTACCTCAAAGGAATGTGGAAAATAGTGTTGATTTATCTACAAAAGAACACAACTGGATTCTATTGCTGGATTATATCTATTTACCTACCACATATATATCTGTTGTTATTACCTCCAAACCATATCTGTGCCCGCCTTCCTAAGTCTCTTTCCGTAGCCTGCTTGGCATCTGATGACTGCGCATACACTGACTTTAATTTTCCTGGGAGTACTTGTATTTGAAAGAGAAGGAAGTGAGCTTATTGTTTGGGAGTATAAAAATGCATTTTAAGGTACTTTCTTATATGCTTTGTTATTAATAAAGAGACGTGATATTCGATGCCACCTTAAAATGACATGGAAAGCTTTGGTTGTAATGAATAGCATTGGTACAAAGCAAGAAAAGAAATATGATGTTCAGGCTCAAACATTAGAGTTCCATGAGAGGATATTTCACACTATGGTTAGACAATTATATCTTACTGTAGCTGGTGGGAAACAGCTAACAACTTTCATTTTAATGAAATTGGACACCTGTTACTGTGTTAAATAGTCTAACCTGCAGATTCTGTCTAAAAACTGACACTGCTGAATTTTGACTTTGCGCACTAAGTGTTCCTTTAGATGCCAATGTTGCCCCCAGTCTTTCTGGTGAGAGGTGACATCTCTTTTTGAAGCCTATTACCAAGAAGCAAAGAGGAGGGGGGCACCGGGAGAGTTTCAGTGGTGTTCTGGGAAGAGATGGAGCAAGTTCGATGAACAAGGGCATGAAGTGTGGTGTGCCTGTTTCTGGTAATGAGCTCAGTTAGTGTCTCATTTAATGTGATTGTTTTCTTGGTCCTCAGATCAGGTCCGATAGGGATAAAAACCTTTCTCTGCGATACAGTGTCACGGGGCCAGGTGCTGACCAGCCTCCGACTGGCATCTTCATTATCAACCCCATCTCAGGTCAGCTGTCGGTGACGAAGCCTCTGGATCGGGAGCTGATAGCCCGTTTTCATGTAAGAGTCCAACCAGCTGATAAATCTGTATGTTCACGCGCTTCTAAATGTGTTTAGAGCTTACCAGAGCCTATCAGTCTGTGAGAATGGACACTGACAGAAATGTAATTTGTAGCCCTTTGACTTATTTTAATAATTCTAATGTTTTTTATAGAATTGATGAATGCTCTTGGTTTAAAAAAATGCCAAAAAAGAACAAAGAAGAAAGGTAAAATGTTTAGTAGCATCTTATCACTCTTTACATTTTGCTACTTGTCTTCAGTTACATGGCTAAGAAAACCTATAAGAACAAATAGATATGAAAGGGGTCAAAACTGTAGCATGTAAAATATAGACAGATGAATGGATGCATAGTATTATAATCAAAGTGAATCCACAATTTCTATTTTACTTTAAATTTTCTTTTGGATTGTCTTTTTTTTTCTCTTTCTATTATTAAGAACCCTATTATCAATTAAGACGACTAATACTTAGTTTGTCCCTTACTTTCTCCTTTTTTATTATTTTTTTCCTAAATATTGTTTATAATTTTGGCCATAGTAGAACAAAGTTTTTACATTGTAAAATTCTTTTTTTTAATTATTAAACCAGGCATGGCGGCACATACCTGTAATCCCAATACTTGGGAGACTGAGACAGGAGGATTGCAGGTTCAAGGCCAGATTTGGCAACTTAGCAAGACCCTTTAAAAAATAAAAAATAAATAAATAGGGCTGGGGGTGTTGCTCAGAGGTAGCAAGACCCTTTTCAAAATAAAAAATAAGCCGGGCGTGGTGGTGCACGCTTGTAATCCCAGTACTTTGGGAGGCGGAGACCAGAGGATACGGGTTCGCGGCCAGCCTCAGCGCTCGCTCTCTCTCTCTCTCTCTCTCTCTACTTAGTGAGGCCCTCTGCAACTTCGTGAGACCCAGTTTCAAAATAAAGTATAAAAAATAGGGCCAGGGGTGTAGCTTGGAGGTTGAACGCCCCTGGGTTCAATCCTCAGTACCACAAAAATAAAAATAAAAAAATAAAATAAAAAATAAAATACAATAGGGCTGGGGGTGTAACTCAGAGGTAGAATGCCCCTGTCTTCAATCCCTAGTACAAAAAACGTTATACATTCCAGCTTTCCAGAGATATTAATAAAGGCTTTCCCTAGTTCATGATGCTCATGTCCCAAATTTTATCTGTTGTATTTAATTTTGTATTTAAAATTTTATCCTCTGTGGAGTTATCTTAGTAAAAGGAGAGAGTGGTACAGACCCACTTGCTTTTCCCTTATAGCTAGCCTGTTGTCCCGACACCATGTATTGAATTAGTTCCCCCATTGACCAATCATCAACACTTTATTATTAAAATGGATGAATGTGTATATTGCTGAGTTCCTATTTTTCTCAGTGATATAGTTGTTGAATTCTTACACCTTCCCAATTTTTAAACTATTGAATCCACAATAGATTCCCCTAGATTCAAACAGACAAATATGCATATGCAAAATTGGAAATGTTCTAAATACTATTACTCATTATTTTCTCTTCCCAAAGCCTTGGTTGCTTTGTCATCCCAGTCTTACCAAATTCTTGAAGAAGTAGATAATTCTATTTTTATATTGTCTTAAAATACAGAGAAAATGTAAAACTTCCGAACCTTTCACAAAGACTACATGGGATTAATAGGGCAAGTTGATTACAGTAGCATGTAATAAAACAGTCTCTAATCAGACTAGTCTAATTTATAATTATAAATATCAGTGCCAGAACTCCTGTGATTAAAACTCAGGAAATAAATATATTCAGGTCAGTTTTGGAGTAAATTATTGTTCTTTAAATGTTTGCTACTTATGCAATAAAAGAGAAATACCCATAACAAAGTAGAATTAATTACAGAATACCAAGTATTAAAAGCAATATTAAAATTTAGTATTTTATATAATTATCAGTATAATTAGGGCTCAGGATTGAAAATCTATTAATGGAATATAATACATAAAATAAATCCAGGAAAAATTATTATCTCTGTAGGTATTGAAAAGCAATAATAAAATGTACACTCTTCCCTTGTTTAGTAACCTCTAAAAAGAAGGATATGTTGACACTTCTTTAACTTGATCAAACATATTCAGCAGAAACCAACAGCCAGCATCAGACATAATAGGAAAATTGTAAAAGCCTTCCAGTTAAAAAGAAACAGTGAATGGATTATTACACAGCCACTGAAAAGGACGAAGCAAATCCATGTGCTGGATGAAAAGATTTTGGAGATATCCTGCAAAGAGTAGCTGAGTGATTAAAAATAATAATAATAATAATTGTTTAAAAATAATAATATAAAATTTCACAAAGAATACCTGTTTGTTCTCAGAAGTAGGGCTTCGAAAAAGAATAACTATCTTATATATTCATGTGTTTTAATATTTATGAATGACTTTGTAAGTAAAAAAAACCTACTGTGAAAATTCCCTGTGTACATTTAATTTTCTATACTTAGCCTGTTCCCTTAATCTTTATGACCACTCTGTGGTAGTACAACATATTACCCTGACTCTGTCATGTATCCTAGGTTAACAATGGGATTTGGGAGCTTGGCTGAACTGCCTTTGGATCTGGGCTGTGTCAACAGACAGAGCAGTGTGCCACCACAAGTTACCTAGCGTTTCTGAAACTCGGTTCCCTAAGCCTGAAATGCTGACTATTTTTGCCTCACTCTTTTGTAACTGGACTAATTGAGTTGAAAATCTACTGTGCACTGAGCACCTAGCCAGAGTGAGGTATGGCTTTGTGCTTCCATACCCTGATTGTATGAAGTTAGGCTAACTTAAATTTTTAGGGAAGAAGAACTTTTGTTTTGCAGCATCAGCCCATTCTTGCTGTCAGTAGCACTGTGACTGTATGTTGTATGTTCTTACCGACAACCCTGTTAAGTACCTGTGTTCTCCAATTCCTGCTACAGTTGAGAGCACATGCAGTAGATATCAATGGCAACCAGGTGGAGAACCCCATTGACATTGTCATCAACGTCATTGACATGAATGATAACAGACCTGAGTTCTTGCACCAGGTGTGGAATGGGACCGTTCCTGAGGGATCAAAGCCTGGTAAGTTGGAATATAATAATTTGGTTTGAGGAAATGCTCTTTAACCAGCACTGTCATATAAGCCAGAAAAGGAGAAATCATGTGAACCTCTTAGTGTCATTTTCTTTCATTCATATGCTTTTAGGGCAAAAGGAGGTAACCTAGGAAAAAACTGAAGAGTGAAAACAGAAAAAAAATATGCCTCCTTCTGCCAACATGATGATTTTTCCCTGTCCTTGAAAACAATAAATACTACAGTAGTGGATTCTGTCCTATAGAATTCATGGGCCATTCATTGTGCTGTGGTTGAAACAGTCAAAGCAGCTTGAAAGTGAGCACTGGCAACACGAGGCTTTCTGCTTGTGAAGCACAGCTTCCATCATAGGAGACGCAGCAGCAAAGAAAATCTAACGATGCTAGGTATGAGGGCGCACGCCTGTAATCCCAGTATTTAGGAGGCTGAGACAGGAGGATTGCAGGTTCAAGGCCAGCCTCAGTAACTTAATGAGACCGTGTTTCAAAATAAAATAAAATAAGGCTGTGGGTGTAGCTCAGAGGTAGAATGCCCATAGATTCAATCCCCAGTAACACACACACACACACACACACGCACACGCACATGCACACGCACACCTAACTGGAAAGGCCTTAAAGCTTCTTGATATTCCTGGGGCCAGGTGGTGAACACAGCAGGGCGGGGACATGGTGACAGCTGTGACTGTTGCCCTCTAGCTACACTGGCTATTTATTTCTAGAGTGGCCCTAAAGGTCTCTGTAACCCTCTCTTTCAAACTAGCATAACAGAAAGTGGCCTGGCCTAGACACTGCCCTTGCTAGAAGCTTCTTGATACTGTAAAGTTGGTATTTGACTAAGATTTTATATTCTTGTATTGAAAGCACTACAGACTTCGGTCACAGTAGAATACCCAGACCAGCAAAGCCTGTTTAGTCTGAAAAACTAGAAGACAAGAAAATCGTTGGAAGCTGGGTGTGGTGGGGCATGCGTATAACCCCAATACTTGGGAGGCTGAGACAGGAGAATTGCAGGTTTACTGCTAGCCTCAGCAATGTAGCGAGGCTCTCAGCAACCTAGTAAGAACCTGTTTCCAAATAAAAAAAAAATAGTGCTGGGGGTGTAGCTCAGAAATAGAATGCCCCAGGTTCAATCCCCAGTACCACCAAAAAAAAAAAAAGAAAGAAAAGTTGGTTTAGAGATGGTAAATGTTTGGCCAGCCTTCCTGATGAGCAGATTTGATATTTAGAGAGATTTAATTAGCTATTATTTTTTTGTATACTATAAAGATTCAACATTTAAAACTGTGCTACCTTGGTCCTTGTACTAGTCAGCCTTTCATCACTATGAACAAAATACTAGACAAGAACAACTTCAAGGAGGACAGGTTCATTTTGGCTCACAGTCTCAGAGGTTCAGTCCATGGTCAGCCAGCCCCAAGGCAGAGACATCATGGTGGCCGGGTGTAGCAGAGGACAACAGCACATCTCATGGCAGCCAGGAAGCTTGAGAGCAGAGGCAGGGACCGGGGACAGATAGAGTCCTCCAGACCATGCCACCAGTGACCTGTCTCCTCCAGCCACACCCTGCCTTCCTATAGTTACCACCCAGTCAATTCATTCAAATTTTTAATCCATTGATGGATTCATCCACTGGTGAGGTTAGAACCCTCAGGGTTCAATTATTTCACCTTTTTTTTTTTTGCGGTACTGGGGATCGAACCCAGGAGAATTCTACCTCTGAGCTACACCCCCAGCCCTATTTTTTATTCTTTATTTTGGAACAGGGTCTCACTAAGTTGCAGAGGGCCTCACTAAGTAGCTGAGGCTGGCTGCGAACCTGCGATCCTCCTGTCTCACCCTCCCAAGTACTGGGATTGCAAGTGTGCGCCACCACGCCTGGCTATTATTTCACCTTTGAACATTCCTGTATTACCTACTATATGAGCTTCTCGGGAGGACATTCCATATCCAAACCATCACGGTCATCTAGACCAGTTCACGTCGCTCCCTATGCATGAGCTAATTTATAAATGAAAGCAATTGTGTGCATCCTTTTTCTTGGTCCATGTGCACTTCTCTGCATCCTCAGAAAAGAAGTAGAGGTGGGAGTGGAGGGTAGCTGCAGGGAGACGGGCTGTGCGGAAGGCTCCATCATCTGGCTCCTTCTGGCTCACATTTTCAAAGTAGCTTTCTTTAGCATTCTAAAATACAGTATCATTGAAGCTTATTAAACACATCCCTATGAAAACATGTCTTACACAAATATCCTCAAAATAGATAAACTTTGGGCTTTTTTGGCTGCCTATGTTCTGTTTTTTTAAATCATTTATTCCCTTTTTCTCTATTATTTCAAGCTTTATAAAATATATTGCCTCACCTAAATGGCTAAAAATAAACCACTCGAGCTATATTTATTATGCATTAGACCATAGATTTCCATTTAAGCCTTCTATAAATAAAAGACTCCAGGTAAACACTAGAAATAAAGACTTCTCATGAGTGTATTTCCTGTGGTTTTTCTGCAAGTTTGGAAACATCCTTCTAGGCAAGGTTTGATAATGTGATGACTCTCGAGTCAGACTGTTCTCTCAATATTTTGGCTCAAGGCTCTGAAACATATTTTTTATTTTAACAATTTGTTAATTATTTAATTAATGTTTATAAAGCAGGTGCTATGTGCCAGGCCCTTTTCTGGCTCTGTGGACACAGAGGTGATAAGCAATTCCGGCCCTGTAGGAGTCTAGTAGAGGCAGGAAATAAAAAGCAAGGAACAGGCAAATATGCAATGAAGTTTTGGGAAAAAAATATAAGGATGAAGAGATGGCACATAATCAAAAAGGGTATCCTGTTTAGAGGGATAAGCTCAGAAACAAATTTGAATAACGTTGAATAAGCTATGGTTAATTCTAGTGATAGTATGACATGTAGACAGAAGAGTAAATGAAGAATTTTGTACATTTAAAGTAGAACAAAGCTTAGCATAGTCAAGAAGGTAGGCTAGAGACAGAAAATTTTATAATTCACTTCTTAAAAAGATCCTATAGAACTGAGCTTGGTGGCACATACCTGTAATCACAGTACTTGGGAGACTGGGACAGGGGGGTCACAGGCTGAGGCCAGCCTTCTGGTTTGAGGCCAGCCTTATCAATTTAGTGAGATCTTCAGCAACTTAGCAAGGCCCTGTTTCAAAATAAAAAACGAAAAAGGCTGGATATGTTACTCAGAAGTAGAACATCCCTGGGTTCAATTCCCAGTACCAAAAAAAAAAAAAAATTCCCATAGAACGAACCATTCTAAATAATAAGTACTTTTCTCTTGATTTCTAAATTATACTTTGTCTAGCTAGTTTGGACTTATTTGATCCTAATGCATTATAGATTTATGTTCCAAAATATCCAATAAATTGAAGTCCCCAAGTCGGTTACAATGTTCTTTTAATCTCCAAGGGAACAATGAAGCTCGATGCCAAATCTCTATTCAATGTACCAAAACAGTAATGCATGAGGTGGCTCCTTATGACCTGAGTCAATGGAGTATGGCGTATGCCTTGCTATGCCCACAGCTTACTTTCAGAAAGTGACTGAGGCGTTGAGGAGAATCATTCTCAGCATGTCATTTTCAGTGTTACTGCATAACAGAAGCAAACACAACAGAGAGAAGAAATCAGCGGCCATAGAATATATTTCTGATGCATCTATATCTTACTTTATGATTTGCATTTTATATAAATTGCCTGCAAGTGAACAGTTTTGGAATGATAGAATGAATTTATCTTCTATTTTATGGAAAAGTTGAGTCTTTATTGAAAAATTTTTAGTGGAAAAATTGAGTCTGCATTTTATAATTCCATTTTATATTCCAACTATTAGATGGAATATGCTTTATATTTTTAATCATCTAAATGATTTAAAATGTTTGCCTTAAAAATCATAAAGAAGACATATCAGCATGGTAAATATACCTTCTTTTTATAAGAAATAAAGAATAACTGTTCATTTTCCTTATCCATTGTCTCTAGGCACATATGTGATGACTGTTACTGCTATTGATGCTGATGATCCAAACGCCCTGAATGGGATGTTGAGGTATAGAATCCTGTCGCAGGCTCCAAGCACCCCGTCACCCAACATGTTTACAATCAACAATGAGACTGGCGACATCATCACAGTGGCAGCTGGACTTGATCGAGAAGTAAGCCAACCAAAAACTGTATTTGAATTTGTTTTTAATCTTAAAGGTGAATAGTGTCACATACTTTAACTCCAGATAATAATATACTCACACTGTTATTCACATGCCAAATTTCACAAAAAAATCTGTTGTACAATTCTTTAACTGAACTTCATATCGGTTGTGATGTATGTATACTGCATAAATCATTGCTAGCCTGTTCAATATTTAATGTGATAATTGACTAAGTTAAGCCAACATTCTTTGTATCTAGTTTTTTTTTTAGTTCTTAGCATTTCCCCAGTTTTTATAATCAAGGTTTCTGTTGCGAACTAAATTAAACATCATTGCCAAATAATGCATGCATAAATTTAAGTAATTTTTAACTCTTGTATCTTTAAGAGACTACAAATAGCATATATGTGATTAGGTCTTTTGTATCCCCTGTGGATAGCCTGATTTAATGCAAGGAGATTATCTCCTTTATTAGAACCTTGCGTCTTGACTCTAAGATTAATTTATTTACCAGTTTGGAACATCAGTAACTGTATTAATTCTACTGACAAGCATTTAAAGCTATAAGTGCAGAGAAACACACTTCTGGCATAATATTTTGCTGAAAAGGCCTGCGATGTTGAAGACATTAAAATATCACAGAGTATCACAGTCTCAGAGAGAACGGGTGTTTTGGTAGATTTCCAGGTGGGTCATCTCAAGGTGACCCCTTGACCTGTTGTGTTTCTATTCACCTATGTGTTTTCTTTCTAGTGACCCCTTCCACTAAGAATGCCTTGCATCTTTTTTCTTGATCTTGAGCTTTCCTGTTCTCCAGGTTCTATTCAAGTTCTGTTTATATCCTTTCCTGAAAACGCTAGCCCTAATGAAACATGTCCACATCCTTTTTCTCTGTTTCCTGACCGTTTTCTTGAAGATTCTCAAGGTCATTATTCTGGCCATCTTATAATCATGACTTGAGTGAATTATCAAAGTGCCAACTCATAGAGATTCGTACTTTGTAGATTTCTAGCTGAGCCAGCTTTTACTGTAATGAGAGCTCAGATTATGTATGTCTAAAGGAAATGTTATACCCACCACAATAAATATTATTGACAGGGATTTGGGAAGTTGGGTTTTTTAATGTTTTATTTGCTATAGTAGCATTCTCTGGAACTAGATCAAAGAAAACATTGCTCTTGCAATTAATTATATACACAAGATAGTGCTAGGAGCACTATCATAAAGTACTATGAGCCAATCAAGATTCCTTTATTCACAACTGAGCTGAGAGCTTTACTTAGGAGTTAAATGTCTGCCTGTGACATTGTACCTATTAACTTTTGACTGCTAGTGATTCTTTTCTAGGAAGGTTTTGCATCAGAGCTTGCTGAAATGAATTTAGATTTTGCAATAGTACTTTTCATTCAGTGATATTCAGAACATGTATGTCTTTTTACCTCTTCCATTACTGTACAGAATACTATTCTTATATGCCAATAAACTCAGCATAAATGCCATATTTCATATGAGATTATGGGGTATTTTTTCAGTATTCTCTCTTGAGTGTCAGGTTGCTCACATGCTACGTGGATTTAGCTCAGCTCACATTCCTAATATTTCTTTTGCATTCACACTGTCATTGTGAGATTCAGAAATGGGGCTTCATCCTGTTTTCATCCGTAATATTCCTATCACATTTAGCCTGGCTGTTGTATGGCAAGAAAGAGGCATGGAGAATTAAAGATAGCATTTCTAAAGTAGACCAACCATGCTTAAAAATCAAAGGAACTGTATTTAGTTTAGAGGATGAAAGCTGGAAATGAGGCCGTAATCATGGTTAAGTATATATTCCAGTAGAGGGAGAAGGTGTTCACAACCCTTTGGTGACACTAAGACAGAAATGAACTTAAAACTGTAAAATCCTGGGTTCAATACACTATGAGAAATTGTTTCTTGACAGTGAAATTATTAAGCACAATAACGAGTTACTAGGAAAAATTACAGAAAACCTTCCTTTTCCAAAAGTCATTTAACAGAAAAAGTATCTATCTTGGATGGTTTATGGTAATTCTGCCTGAGGCCGAGGATAAATAACTGACTTTTTCAGGCCTGCTGTAGGCTTTAAATTCTTTTATTTGTATTAGAATTCACATTTTCCTTTTGGTCAAAAGTAATTCTAGTTGTCATTCTCCCAGAATATAGGACACCTTTAAGTGATGGAACTCCTAATCATTGAAAAGCTTATTGAAATTCTGCTTTTTATTTTTTATTAATCTGCAAGTTAAAAAAAAAATTGAATCCTTAGTTTCTCCAGACCTAAAGCTGCACCCACCACATTATCCAGTCTCCAGTTTTTTATCCCGACTGGCATCTCATTAGATTACTGGTGATGGCTATTCCTGGCCTCTTCTTCCTTTTCTCTTCTGTTTCCTGCTTGTTTTAGACAAACTGTCCATGATAGGATATGATGGCTTCATTATGTTTGAATTTGCTTCTGCCTGTTATGGGCTATTTGACCTTTATTAGCCTATAACCTCAGGTCCTGCATCTGAAAACAGAAATGATACTGTCAGCTATTTCATGGGAGGGTTGGAGGGATTATGTAGCATTCCGCATACAGCTCAGTAAATCTCGTCATTTTTCTCCCCATCACCATCCTCCGTGGCAGCATCTTCTCATGGAGCAGTATCACTTTTACTTCTCCTATCGTTTTTCTCATGGCAAGGAAAGAATGCTGCTTCCTGTTTTCCAAGACTAATGATCCTTTCATTTGCGCCCTCATCTCCCTGCTCTGTCCTGAAGGCATGGTTTCCTGTTTTCTGCCCTGTCTTCAGTCCTCCCTTCTCTACAGGCTCCTCCATAGTCAACAAATGCACTGAGTCTCCTGGATGGTAAATTGTTCTCCAAGCCCCCGGGGATGAACTCAGAGCTCTCTACTGTGGCACTATAGGACCCTCTATGGCCTTGACCTCAGGACCTCCTTTAGCCTGACCCCCCCCAGAATTTCTTGCCTCCCACTTTCGAACAAATGATGCCCAACCACTCATAGAACCACATGCGGTTTCTTGTATAACAGTGGAGTTTTATCTTCTTCTGTTCGTTTCCTGTGTCTGAATATTCCTTTCCCATCTCTATGTGCCAGTCTGATCCTCAGCATTCGAGAGCCAGTCCTTAGTGCCTTAGTGCCCTTTCTGGGCACCCACAGTGTCTCTGCCTACATATCTGTATATAGAGACTATGTTATATAGAAAGTATATCTAGATTCCTATTCTGGGAATTCACTGAGGCAGGAGCCCCTCATCGTTTTACCCTGAATAGGAAGTTCCTAGAAGTTCTCCTTCACGTTGGCATTAGACCTCCCGACAAGACAGCCCCTCCTCATTGCTCAGCTCCCACTCTTTCCTCATCCGCTTGAAATCTGGCCTCTGCCTGCTTCCCCCACTCCAGACACGTACATGTTACTCCTATATTCTTTTTTATTTTTCTTTTTTATTTTTGAAATGGGAGGTCTCACTATGCTGCCCAGGCTGATCTCAGACTCATGAGTTTTTTTTTAATGTTTTTATTGGTGCATTGTAGTCTCACATCACAGTGAATATCAGTTTGGTGTTAACATACATGCATGCAGTTCTTAGTGTCCCTCCCCCCCCCACATGTAGCACTGAGAATGATGTTGGTATAATCTCATATGTACACATTGTTTATGATAGTAATTCCGTAGATTCACTTCTTTCTTGCCCTTCCCCTTCCCTTGTACCCCTTCCCTTGCACTACTGAGGGTTCTCTGTTGTCTTTGGAGTCCCTTTTGTGTCCCTACTACTCCCTAGGTTGCGCATATTAATGAAAACATATGTCCCTTCTTTTTTTGTGATTGGCTAATCTCACTTAACATAATGTTCTTCAGATCTTTCCATTTTCTTGCAAATACTGTTATTTTGTTCTTCTGTATTGCTGAGTAGAATTCAGTCAATGATATACAGAAGATATTACAACAACACACCCTGGCCATTCAGACTCATGAGTTTTAAGTGATCCCCTTGCCTTAGCCTCCCCGGCTGGGACGACAGGCGAGCCCCACCATACCTGCAAGTCACATATATCCTGACTTTCTTGGAGGGCACTTAGAAAGGGGAGGGATTAATGATATAGACTCTCCCTCCACTCAGAAAGACCTGGGTTCAAGTCTTGTCTCTACCACTATGGCTGGGCGTCCATGGCAAGCCTTGCCTCCCAGAGATTGTTTTGTTTATTTCGAAAATGAGGATAAAAACTCCACCTCATAGGCTTATTCTGAGGACCACATGAGATTATGTAGTGCTTAGCATTGTGCCCAACACAATGTGCTCAAACCCAAAGTCATTGTTTTTTATTCTCAAGGCCCTTCGGATTGTGTCCACACAAACAAACATGAAAAAATTCGACTACAAATTTAAACGGTAGATAGTCCTTTCAGTCTCTTTTCATGGGTAAGGTAGCTGGGGTTTGCAGTAAACAATTTGGGGTTTTTTTTTGTTTGTTTTGTTTTATTTGTTTTGTTTTGTTTGTGTGTGTGTGTGGTACTAGAGACTGAACCCAGGAGCATTCTACTTCTGAGCTAAACCCCCAGCCCTTTTTATTTTTTATTTTGAAACAGGGCCTCACTTAGTTGCCTCGAACTTGTGATCCTTCTGTCTCAACTTCCCAAGTATTCGGATTACAGGCCTGTGCCACCGGGCCTGGCTTGCAGCAAATAATTTGAACTGTGGGTCACAAACCTGTACTTTCCTACCAAATTTTGGTAACATTATTACTTATGTTTCTCCTGACACCATCCATCCAAATGCAAGTCTATCTCCCTAAATCTGCGATTCATAATGAATTTCCTAGGTCATGTGACTAATACCCTCTCTCCTCTGTGTTCCAAATCATGGTCTCTGCCTTTACCATGTACAGCAGTTCACCAACCGCAACCTATTCAGGTCTCAAGTTCCTTTCATTTTGCCCCTAAACATCTCTCATATTACTTCATCCCTTCAAACTTTGAGGACTAGTTTGGGCACCCCATTAAAGGGTCTCAAGAAACTGATATTTTTTGTTATATAATCTTTTGTTCTTTTTGAATTTTAGACCATATGTATATAACACCTGTCCTAGAAAGTAAAGTTAGTTTTAAAAAATGTGTAATGGGTTTGCTTTGTACATGCAGAGAAGCCTATAAGAAGAAGAAACCCCATGCCTCTTAGATGCTACCCCAAGTAGAGACCACCAGAACCCAAGAATTGTATTGTGTTTATTCCTTACAGTTATATTTATGGCAAGTGATACGAGTTTTCCATTCATGGCTTTTATAATAAATAAATTAATTTAAGCTTTAAAAAAGGATGATAAATAGGAAATGACTCATGGTATAGAAATATGAACTTACAGCAAAACTGGGAAGATTGTATGTGAATCACTGCAACTTGAGAGATGGCTAGTTCATGCTCCCAATATAAGTTTTAATAAATAATTATACTGTACACCGTACTGCACTGCTATGTACCAGTGAACAAACATGAACAAAATAAGAACGCTGGGGAGGAGTGTGTGCGCATGTGTGTTCATACATACACACATGCATAGTGCAGCAAGAACACACATACACATACATGCTAACTAGAAATGGTGGTTGTGCTGTATTGTAAAGTCACAGTCCCAAGGACCCAAAGAGCTCTGCCTCAAAGTCGTTGACTTTTAAACTGCGTGTTTGGCAGGCAGGGTGTCCTGGCCAGGGTTTCTCAGCCATGGCACTATTGACATTTTGGACTACATAATGATTTGTTGCAGGGCCTATCCCATGTACATTCAGCAGAATCTCTGGCCTCTACATATTAGATGCCCATAATACTCTGCACTTGAGACAACACAAAATGTCCCTTGGCAGGGCACAATCACCCTCATTGAGAACCGCTGGTCTAGACAGAATTGCCAAATTCAGTTAACATGGTATCATGAAAGCACTTTTGAAGATTAATGCAGGGTAAATGAATGACAGAGGATAGCTTTGGTAGCACAGGTGAGTTACAGAGAGGGAAGGATTGATAACAAGCAGATGCCTTGAGATTTTAGCTCCCCTAGAACAGGAAGTGATGAAAAAATTTTAAGCAGAATCTCCTGGATCCAATATGGGACTGTGAGAGTGGGAAGTCAGATTGTGAGGGAAGCTAAATGTCAGTCATTCAGAACCAGATGCCCAATGACTAATTTAGGCAAGAATCTTTGAATGGATTGATTGCCTAAAACATAGGCTATCAAGTCTTCTTACTAAGCATAAGACCATTTTACCAACCAGGCACTTAAAAATGGAGATTATATTATTTACCAATTGAGCTTTTTTTAATTTGAATAGATGTTGTATTTTAGAAACAATAATGTTTTAAAACTTCAAGATTTCAATACTAGCTTGAAGCAATAGGAAATTTGAATTTTTAGCTACTGATCCCAATATTTCAGCTCTAAATAAAATTGTTTATATTATTCTTCTATAATTTTAAATATTTTATAGAGTAGACATTCGGAAAGCACTGTATCCACATAATATCTGTGTGGGGTTTTGTAATTTCTTAAAAAATAGACTCCATTTTTTCTTTTTATGAAATGTTCATCTGTTTTTATAACAAGCCGCTTATAAAAATGGCATTTCAAAAGTCATAATAAACTTTTATTTTCATACTTTTCATCGGGAAAGCTGAACTGCAAAATTCTCTCAGTACCCAGGAGAGCATTACACTCAAATGACATCTTGACTGAGAAGGGAAGCCTTTGAAGAGCAGCGCAGCCTGCGGAACTAAGCAGCCTAGTGCAGTGTGACCAGTGGAAAAAATTAAAATGGTTCAGCCAACACGATTCCTTCATGAGTTTTTGTTTTTAATTCAGCAAAATGTGGTATTTTCTCTTTTAGGAAGACAAAAATTAGCTAAAATAAATAACTGCTAGAGATCGACATTGGCATAGACAGAGACTTTAAATCTATGTGAGAGGTTTGGCTTTTCCCTTCTTTTCCTCCTTTCTTTTTCTTGACCTTCCCTCTGACAACTAAATCAAAAGCTACAATTTGCGCCTGATCCATCTAAGCTCCATAAATCCCCTGGGAATGGCCATTCATAATGTTAGCTATATTTAGAATCAGGGGAAACCACAGTAGGCAGCAATGGTTGGTTTTTGTTTTGTATGAAGAAGTGAGTCTTGTTCAGAATGTTTTAACATTTATGAATATGATCTGTTATTTTTCTATCTGTGCCAATTTCCACAGAGATTCCAAATGATTTTAGATTATCTTGGATACTGTTTTTGGCTAGAAATTTCTAATATAAAACTTCTGTCAGCTAATGCTGCAGACTTCTCAGACAACCACAGGATATTCTCTTTGACACATTACAGCTTAATTTGGCTCCCTCCTGAAATAGTCAATCTGGAATTTGGAAGTAGTGAATGCCTATCTGATAATAATCATCTTTACTTAAACATATCTGTGTCTTGATAAATTATAGGTCTGGATTCAAAACAATGGGCATAATGAGTATTATGTCAAATACCAGTCAGTTGAATGTGCAATACCTACCTACTGTGTTCCAAGACTAACTTCATAAACATAAACTTCTAATCAGTAGTGTTTTTTATTTCGTTTTGTGTGTGTGTGTGTGTGTGTGTGTGTGTGTGTGTGTGTGTGTGT
>PVJS01002212.1:0-13999 GCA_004027185.1 Glis glis
GTGTGTGTGTGTGTGTGTGTTCAATGTTGGAATTACATTGTGGAGTTTTGTAGCATTGTTTATTCATTTATCTTTATATTATTGGCATTGTTCAATTATACAACTCTCCTTTAAAAATCATTTTAATTATTATATTTAATGAATAAATGAACCCTGATTTATACAACTGTTCGTCTGTGCCACTCATTAACCTATGGAACTGGGCTTCAGAACAACTGCTTCGCTGAGTAATGATCTCCTTGCAGAATCCAGTGTGCTCACTTCTTTCCCCATCTTACTTGAACTGTCCACAGTGACAGTTGGCGGTACCCTGCTCTTTCCCCTAAATAGTTTATCTTGCTTTTATAATGTCAAATTTTTTATTATCACGTTCATACAGTTTGTCTAACCATTTTCCTCTGTAAACTTTGCTTACCCTTCTTTATAGTCAAGGTTCTTTCCTTCTTACTTTGTTCTTTTCATCCACATCATGACTTAAAGTAATATTTATACACAAAAAAGTCTGAGCTGGGCGTGGTAGCACACACCTGTAATGCCAATATTTGGGAGGCAAAGACAGAAGGATTGCAGATTCAAGGCCTGCCTCAACAATTTAGCAAGATCCTCAGCAACTTAGCAAGACCCTATTTCAAAATAAAAATAAAATAAAATAAGGCTGGGGATGTAGCTCGGAGGTAGATTACCTCTGGATTCATCCCCAGTACTACTACTACTACTAATAATAATAATACTAATGTCTGAATTTGTGAAAATATTGGTTTTCTTTTCTTAAGGATTTGTTTGTTTTTCATTAATTATGCAATAAAGATTGTTCCACTGGTTTATTTAATTAATTAATTTATTTATTTATTTATTTATTGGGGACAACACATATTGCCCCCAATATATATTGGGCTTATACCTTTGAGAAGGATACAGGAGGGACTATATAATTGTCACTGCGTCCCAAGTAATCATCTCAGCTTCAGTAGTGAGGTGAATAAAAATCTGGGACTCCAAAGTAGAGGTAGAAGACATTATACTTAATATATTGAACTCAGCAAATATTAGTATTTCCAATAGTTAGAAAAATACAAATTCACATGCCAATTCACCAATTCATCAAGTTGTAGTTTGAAGAAATGTTTCTTTTCTTGGCCCTATTCTACAAGTTATTTGATTTACAAAATGAAATTTGTTATAACCACATTGCCACTGAAACCTTAAATGTACTGAAATCAATCTGCTTTCCCTTCTCTGGATCAGGGTGAAGTAAAGGATCATGTTATCTAATTTTCCTCCAGGTAGCTTTTATGGCAGATATTAATCATATAACCACATCTTCTTTCTCAGAGGTAGAAAGGCTCAGTGTTCCACAAGGTTGGCTTATTCTCCACAATGTACACAGGCAGCATATCAGAAGCAAAACAATTTCATAACACAGAATGCTTTATGTTATAGGTGAACTCCCAAGACAATGAGTTTTGCTACCAAGATGAAGTTTTTATAACAGAACTGTTCTCTGATCTGGTATTTGGTTCTAACAGCATTTTGTTGAGCTGACCGGGGGGATGCTTTTTGGTCCTAAAAGAGTCAATTTGCCTAACAAAAGTAGTTGATAGTGTATTGGCTATACCCAGGTAGGGCATGCTTAATATAATTCCAGCATGTTCAGCTTTCACAAACTGCGTTGCCGTTTTTTTAATCTCATTGGATCTTCATTTTAAATTTGAGAAATACGTTAGAGCAAGAATTATTATCTTTTTCAAGCAGATTGAGAAATTGAGGTTTAGGTGGCTGACTTGCTAAGTCAAGATAAAACCTCAAACCCCATGACTCCTAGCTCAAACAGAGTTCTCTGTTCCTAGTATTCCTTTTTATTTGTCATTAAACAGCAATTACTTTCTCCTTTGATTCATTCCAACTCACTTTGTGTGCATACTCTGTTAGATGAAAAGGACACAAGAAGAGTAAACAGGGCTGCACATTTTTCTTTCTGACTAGGTTTTTATTCTTTCAGCTTGCTGTGACTCAGTTGTTTCTATGTTGTGACACACACCCCCAAATATGATTTCTAACATTAGTCAATAATAAAAATCTATTCACTGAACTAAATTGGAAGTGCAGTGGGAAAAATAATTATGGTGCCTTGGAAATTACTTTCCTACAAAAGATCTTAGTTTTCTCCATGGGAAAGAAATCAGAATAAAAATACTTGTCTCACAGGGTTACTAAACAGCACTATTCCCTACCCAGTGGCCCTTGCCAAATCCTGGGAATCTTTCCATGCCTTTTTCCTCCCATCACTGGCCATGTCCCCAAAGACACCAAGTGCTGTTGATGCTGCTGATTTTATGCCCTGAAAAGCTTAGAATCTGTCCTTTCTTCTCTATCTTCACTAATTCTTTCTTAGCCTAGACTCTTAAAACTTTACTTGGGATTACTCTTAATTTACATCCTATTTCCTGTCTGGCCAATTTCAACTTTCATTACACTTATAAAGAATGAATTTCCATCATGGATGCAACAGATAAATTTTCAAGACTCCTTATGATCTGATCCCTCATTTCTGTTTTTCGATATATTTTTAAATTGGTGCATTGTAATCATATATCTTGATGAAGTTCAGGGTAATAGAGGCACACATGCACACTGAACTCGGTGAGCACTCCCTCAGTTCCCAGCCCACTCCCTCCTCCACCTTCCCGTGCTCCATACTTCAGGTAGACAGCTTTAATTAGGTACTGGTAAATCTCTTGGACATTTTATATACCTACTTTTTTTTTTACTTTTAGGGAATGTGCCATTATCCATCAGTACCAACAGAGGTGCAAATGGAGACTGATAGGCTCCAGAGAAGGCAGCTACGTTCACACTTACCAGGCAACTGTATCTAAAAACTGAATCCTAAAGGTGCACGTAAAGAGAATTCCCTACAAAATCCCAGTATGTTCTTACAAAATGCATGCTTTCCCCCACTGAAAAAGATAATTCCAGCTATGGAGAGTCAATCTAGTGAATATTTCTTTTGACTGTCAAAGATTTTTATTGAAAGTGTTTTGAATGAACTTGGAGCTTTAGTCCATTGTACTAAGAGAAATTCCTTAAATGCCCTTCTGCAATAACATTGAAGAATGTTTTGAGTCCAAAGTCCCTTGAAAATGTAACTCTGATAAGCCACCAAGAATTTTAAAGTTCAAAATTTATCCTGGGATGCAGGTGTAGTCTAGTGGTATTTACCTAGCATGGACAAGGCCCTGGGTTCTATCCCTAGCACTGAAAAAAAAAATCAGCAACAACAAAAAATTATACTTACACCAAAGTTAGTAGCAGCAAATCGATCTGAGGCAGAAACCTGTACATTTGTTGAGACCGTTGTGTGAGCGTAGAAAGCGTTTATATTAGCCAGCAAGGTGCTCATGACGGCAGGAACACCAGGGCACATGTACTTAGAAGACAGGCATGAGAAGTGCCTGCAAGACAAAGGACACAAAGTGCTTTTAAACAGACACTAATTAATTCACATAACTGCATATCTTCTAATGCCAACAATTAAGTCAACCCTTAACTACAACTATGAAAAGGACAGCAAACTCCCACAATCTCTAATTGAAAGAGAAAATTTTCAGCTTCTGAAAATTCCTCATTCACGAATGTGAAGTAGCTTAAATTAGTGATTTGCCACAGGATTGTATAGAATTCTTTTCAACTGTGAGACTGTTGTGTGCACACACCAAAAGTGCAATTTCCAACAGAGCTTAGCACTGTCAGAAAGCAATGGCACAGGTGTCTCCATCTCTCCCCTGACACTGCCCCCACTTAGTTCAGTTCCCAAAAGGCCATGTTCAGCCAAAATGTCCTTTCTGCATTTGTATTCCTCTCTCACTGCAGTACAAGAGGCCCTCCTCTCAGTGCAGTTGATTGAGCTAGTCAGCTGCACATCTGACTTGAGTCCAGTTTGTGAGCTTTTTTTTTTTCAGAAAGGTAAATCTTCAGCAAGCAATTCTGTTTTCTAAGCACTTTTTTATAGACAGGATTTAATTGGATGAACAGATGAATAGTGAGGACAGATTGAATTATGCCAGCTTTATGCTGAAAGATCATTTCTTTTAAACCTTGAATAATAGTATCATTTATAACCATCAAAAGCATCAAGTGTTCAATTCTGTTACTTCTCTCAAGGAAACCTATTTCATCTGAACTATAACAAAAGGTTTGGAAATTGAAAGCATGGCTTATGATAGAAGTGAAAGATAAAATATGCATGGAGGAAAGAATTTTTCAGTATATAATCTGATCCTATTTTGCTCTCAGATCTTAGTAATTTATCCTCCACCTATGCATATGTCATTTTGTATTATTGAACAATACAGAATGTACATACACAAATGAATACCCCCACAAATAAGTAGATATTAGTCCTGAAAATTGTAGCTTTTCTTCTATCTCAGCCAGGATAGTTGGCCACCCAGCTTTTCATGAGATTAGCTAATGAAAGTAGGTTAAATTTTTAAACATGGATAGTTGAGAGCCAGGAAACAAATGATTAATGCTATGGAAGTTACATGACTTATGTAATTTAATACTGGAATTAGATGATCAATGATTTCTTCTCTTAGGTAAATGACACACAATTTGACTTTATTATACACTGAACTGAATATAATTCATTAATATCTGTTAAGAATACTACAAGTAATATAAAGTTATTTTAAAAATTAAAAACCCCTAGAGCTATGCCATCACATTTTTTTCAATAATTCACAAGTTATTCGATTTGTTGGACTCAAATCACAGTTGTGGAATACATAATACCTAAACATAATGGTGTGGGAGATGGAAAAAGGAAAATATTGGGGGAGAAAAAATATAGAGGAAGGAGATATAATAATATCATAATATGCAATTGTCAAACTGTGAAGGTATTCAAAGACTGGAAGTTTATAATCCTGAACCTGCATTGTCCATTTAAAGGTATACTGGAGGTCGTCAGAATGAATAGCCTTGTTCTTGGTTTTAAAAAAGGGATGCGTGCCCTCCTAATGTAGCCATGTCCCTCAGTCTTTATTCCTTGGAACTACAGCCTGAGATTTTTTTTGGTGCCAAATTAAGTTGGTAGCAATAGCTTAGTGCCTACTTTAGGCATTTGCTTAGTGCTTACTTTAAGCATAAATAGTGAGGAAATATAGGTGGAATACCCTACTTAAGGCACTAGCAGTGTGATTTTTATAAATTAAGTAGATTTATGTTGAAAATGACATAATTATTGAACAATGTTCACTACTTATAAGCCATTTGAGGGAAAAAATGAATGCAATACAGGAAGACTGGGGATGTATACACACACACACGCACGCACACACACACATACATACACACACACACACACATATATAAGCTTTGCTTATTTTACTCTCTATGTTTGTTAAGAAAGTATCTTTTTAAAATGTTATTTTGTCAATTTTTAAAGTTGACAGATAAAATTGTATGTATTTATTATATGCAACATGCTATTTTGATGCAAAAATACATCAAGGATAAAAATACCCTAAGAAATTATGGCCGTGGAATTCAAGGACAATGTTTCCCAACCAAAATGGGGAATTTAATAAATAATTTATAGGTTATATATGAAAATTTATGGATAATATAGGCAAAGCCCGGTAAATAAATGCAATGTTGAGCTATATAGCTGGATGCAATGTATACATGCAGTTATTATTAATGCTAATATATATTATCCATAAAAAATTGGGAACACAATGAAGTCAAACTTTGTTCACAATTCAATTTTTTCTTTAAAAAATAACTTCAATTTAGAGCTAATTTTGGTTATATTTTCTCTCTTTTTTTTTTTGTGGTACCGGGGATTGAACCCAGGGGCATTCTACCTCCAAACTACACCCCCAGCCCTAGTTTTTAATTCTTTATTTTGAAACAGGGTCTCACTAAGTTTCGGAGGGCCTCACTAAGTAGCTGAGGCTGGCCGCGAACCCGGATCCTCCAGTCTCAGCCTCCCAAGTACTGGGATTACAAGCATGTGCCACCATACCCGGCTCTATTTTCTTTTATTAAAACTAATTAGAATTAGAATTGAATCTAGAGGTTTTCAACTGTTTTTATTTTTAATCCTTTTTAAATATCAAAGCCATCTGGCCAGAGCACTGTCCCTACATTGACTACACATTTACTGTAATTTCTGGCACTGTTGTTGGTGGTAGGGATCTGGAATTGGTTAAAATACATTCTGCTATTTAAAAAAATGCATACTACTAGCCGGGCATGGTGGCACACTCCTGTAATCCCAGTACTTGGGAGGCTGAGACAGGAGGATTGCATGGTGGAAATCAGCTTCAGCAATTTAGCGAGACCCTCAGCAACTTAGCAAGATCCTATTTCAAAATTAAAATTAAAATAGCACTGGGTATGTAGCAGCTCAGAAGTAGAATGCCCCCGGGTTCAATCTCCAGTACTCTCCCCCACCCCAAAAAATGCATACTCCTCAGACTGAGGCAAACACATTAAACTATGATTTTGTCCTATAGTAGAAACTGCTAGTATAGAGGTGGAGAAGGGCTTGGGCAGGCTGCAGGACAGAAGAGTAAGGCCTGGAGTTGCCCAACAGAGCTCCAAAGGCAGAGTTGAGTTCACAGGGGTGAAGACAGTAGTCAGAGGGAAGTTGTGTGCACCAAGGCCTAGAGGAGGAGAGTTTAGGTAGCAGTCATGAAAAGAGTTTGGTGTCCCTGGAACTCGGTTTAATAAGCACTTATTAAACATCTCTGAATGGCCAACATTGTGTGAGGCTTTGAGTATATAGTACTGAATCTACTCCTCAACTAGTGACTATTCATCACATCATAAGTTTAGGATGATTATGAGAAAGTTATGAAAGAGGCAGAGCAGAGTGCTCTGAAGACAATGAATTAGAACATACATGACCATCATGGTGAGGAGGGTCAGGAAGATTTCTCAAAATGAGGGGCGGCTGTGTTAGTCGATGGCCAAGAGATAGCCATGCCAAGCACAGGGCTCCAGATCACTGATAGAGAATGTTTTCCAGAGGAAAGGAATAGTACAAACCAAGACAATGGAAATAAATACTGTATTCGGTGAACTCTATCAATTTTAGGCTGGCAGAGCCCAAATTTCCAGGAGAACATTTGAGACCTGGCATAGCCAGAGATAAAGCTGGCTATATGTATGCAGAGTCTTGGTACTAGTGTCGTGTTAGGTAAGTCAGACCTTCTATAGGTCAAAAGACTATTTCAAACAAAACTCAAAATCTCATAGAGTAAATATAAGTAAAATATTACATCTTCTATATGGCGTAGGAAGCAACATTATCAGATCTGTATTTTAAATAGATTGTGTTGGATATGCACACATCCTTTTAGGAGGATGCACTTAAGGAAAGTGAGTACCGAAAAGAATCCAATTAGCTAGAAAGGGACAAGATGATGGGTGTCTGAATTGGGGCAGTAGTGTGGAGATGAGGAGGAGGGAATAGAAAAACTTAGAGGAAAAACTGTCAGGGCCTGTAAGTGCTGAGGAGGGAGGGAGAGGGAAGAGAGAAAAGCTCAAGGTACCAGTTTCTGGTTTGGGCCTGGATGAATGGTGCTTCTGCAAAATGAGAAAAGAACCAAAAAGTGAAAAAGGAATTTGAAGGTGGTAATGATATATTCTGTCAAATTTGAGCTGAAGGTGCTTGTTGGAATGGAGTAGGGACATTATGGGTATTGGAGACCTGGACTGGAAACCTCAACTTAAAATCATCAGCATGGACCATGAGAAACTATGAGAAAGAGTAAGATCATCTAGGGAGAACACAGAATAAAATGAGAAATGTTAGAGGATGGGATGGGGAAACACCAATATAAAAGGAAACAATGGATTAAAAAGAAAAATGTGTGTGTGTGTGTGTGTGTGTGTGTGTGTGTGTGTGTACACATTGAGTAATGGGATTGCTGGATTATTACTGGAGAAAAAATTTTTTTAAAGAGCAAACAAACAAAACAGGTAAAAGGAAAGTAGAATCGGGGAGTAGGGTTTGAAGGAAAAAGGATGATTGATACT
This sequence comes from Glis glis, assembly GCA_004027185.1. Classification (NCBI taxonomy): domain Eukaryota; kingdom Metazoa; phylum Chordata; class Mammalia; order Rodentia; family Gliridae; genus Glis; species Glis glis. Next base: position 8,053 of record PVJS01002212.1, read on the forward strand.
AAGTATGGTAGGAATCTTATACACTAAGGACAGAAAAGAAGTTACTGGACTTGACAAATAAACTTTACTGTGACCTTAACAAGATCCATGTTAGTGGAGTGGCAGGAGTTTGTACTAAGAAGAAATAAGATGAAAAGTGAGGAGGTGGCAAGAGTGACCAAGTCCAGATTTTGACAGATATCTAGCTAAGAAGTTTTGACTTTCTCATGTGGATTTCATGGAGTTACCTCAGGTTTTTGAAGAGAAGACTAGCATTATTGGATGAATCTGGAAAAATCACTCTGATCTCCAAAAACCTTGAGTTTTTCTCTAAAACATACTTTCCTTACAGAATAGTTTTAAACCTGGTTTTGACCATGTTATAACTGAAGATTTACTATGATTTCAAAATGTGAAAAACAGGTGGGAAAGCTGTTGTTTCATAATGAACAACAGGAAAACACCATGTAAAATAAATAGTCATGGGAATTTCAGTTTTTCAATAAATACTTGGTTGTTTTTGCTTGTTTTGTTTTACTGTTTTTCTGAAGTCTGGCATCTTTCCCTATATTCATTGTAATTAAACATTTTCTTCCCTTTTCTAACTTTTCCTCCTAAGATCATAAAGTAAGATATTCAAAGACTGGAGTCCCGGCAAGGTAAGTTCAGAACCTTCTCTCTTAACCACTAGAGTATGCCTCCTTTGAATTTATACTCTTCCCTGTTTCTATATTTTTATATTTTTAAATTTTACATTCATTTTAATAAATATAAAGATTAGGTGGATTTATGAGGTACCATGTGATATTTGATATATATATACAATATATACCATATATATATACATATATATATACCATATGTATATATATGTATATATATAGCATATATATATGGTAATGTTTAAATCAGGTTAAACATATCTATCTCCTCAAATACTTATCATTTTTTATGATGAAAACATTCAAAATCCTTTCAGCTTTTTGAAATATACAGTACGTTATCATGATCTATAGCCACCCTACTATGCAATAGCACAGCAAAACTTTCTATTCCTACTTAACTATGACTTAATACCCATTAACCTCTCCCCTTCTGCCTGCCCCACTTTCTCCAGCCTCTAGTAACCACCATTGTATTATCAACTTCTATAAAATAAACTTTTTTATAGTCTATATATGAGTGAGATCATAAGACACTTGTCTTTCTGTACCTGGCTTAATTTCACATAGTATAATGATTTCCAGTTCCAACCATATTGTCACAAATGACAGGATTTAATTTTTTATAGCTGAATAGCATCCGATGGTATGTATGCACCACATTTCCTTCATTTATTCAGTTTTGGACACTGTTTCCTTTTCTTGGCTATCATGAGTGGTACTGTAATAAGCATAGGAATATAGATTTTTTTGACATACTGACTTCACTCTCTTTGGATACATATGCAATTGTGGGATCGCTGGATCATATAGTAATCTTAATTTTAGTTTTTTAAGGAACCTACATACTGTTTCCTATAATGGCTATGCCAATTTGCATTACTTCTTTATTTTTAATTGGAAAATTAAAATTATATATATTTATAATGTACAACATGTTGTTTTGAAATATATACACACATTGTAGAATGGCTGACACAAGATAATACATTCACTGCTTTACATACTTATCATTTCTGGGTGGTGAGAACACTTAAAATCTACTCTTAGCTATTTTCAATAATATAATACATTGTTATTTACTAGAGTGGTTTGGATTTAGAATTCCCCCTAGCCCTCTCCGAAACAAGGTAGCAATGCTGGGGGCAGGGCTTGGTTGTAACCTTGTCAGTGACTACAATGGGTCTCTCAGCGCGGTGGCCTGGGCCAGCAGGGTGCAGCTAGAGAAGTGCAGCTTTGGAGATGATAGATGGTTCCTTCTCCCCTTGCTTGCTCTCTTGCTTCCAGCCTCCATGATATGAGGAGCAGAGCCTGTGCACTCTCCTTCTCTCCCTTTCCTGCCACCATGCCCTGAAATCCGCGGTCCCCAGCCTTTCATGGACTGAACCCAAAATTCCCAAGGAAACTGTGAGCAACTTCCTCTAAGTTGCGTGGTGAGTTGTTTAATATATAGCAGTGAGAGTGCTGACTAAGACAGTCACCATGTTGTACCATAGATCAATTGAACTTATTCCTCTGGCCAGCATCTATACAACCCTCCCATTCCACAGCCCTTGTAACCACCACTCATGAGCTCAATTTTTTGAGAGTTCTCACGTGAATCAGAATATGCAGTATTTGTCTTTCTGTGTCTGGCTTATTTCACTTTACACAATCTCCTCCAGGTTTGACTGTGTCGTAATAAACGACAGGATTGCTGGGCATGGTAGTACACGCCTGTAATCCCAGTACATCTGAGACTGAGACAGGAGGATTGCAGGTTTGTGACCAGCCTCAGCAACTTAGGGAGATCCTGCTTATAACTCAGAGGTAGAATGCCCCTGGGTTCAATCCCCAGTATAAATACATAAATAAATAAATAAATAAATAAATAAATAAATAAATAAATGAATAGCTGGATTTCCTTCTTTTTTAAGGCTGAATAGTATTACATATACTGCATTTTCTTTATCCCTTCATCCATTGGTTGACTCCATATCTTGATTATTGTGAATAATTCACAACAAACATGGGAGTGCAGTTACTGATTTCACTTCCTGTAGGTCTCCTCCCTCTTTGCTGTGTGTTGCACATTGTGAGTGCATCTGTTTCTTCTGGAATGTGGTCATAATTCGTTGTCCTTGCATCCAGTCCTTATTTAGCATAGTGATTTCCTGTACACAGGAATTGACCAATCATTTTTTCTTAATGAAAACAAAGCAATATGAGCCAAAGGTATTTATGTAGAGTTAAAGAGCACAGGACATGTGCTTGGTTACTTTGAGTATGACAGTTTATCACAACATCCAATTACTTTGTTTCTATTCGGTCAGAGAACATAGCAGATAATGCTGTAATGATGATGGCTACCTTGAAGGTTAATTGTACTCGACTTATCATCAGTATGCTGAGAGCAGTATTTTAATTTTTCCAGAGCATTAGGCATGTATTCATCTTAGAGAACACACAGAAATATTTTACTTTCTGATTAACATTTAACTGAGGTGATTTCTGGGTACAGTGGGTGGTAGCTAGCTGCTGGAGTAACCCCTATAATCTTTCCATGGAAACGTTCAACAAAATCAAAAAAAGGGTATAACAGCACAACAGCGCTGGAAATAAAGGCTCCCAATTAAAGATTTACCGATATCTGGGAGGAATTTACCCTGATTTTAGGGCAGCTGGCTAGACTGAAAAATATCTAGTGACTGACTAGTTTTTAAACTCCTAAAATATTATCTGGAAAAGAGAGAAATGGGAGGCTATTTCTAGTAAGTATTCACTGTATGCCACTACCTTAGAGATATGGGTCTAGGCTGCTGCTCGGCAGTGCTGTCAATCCATCCCTATTCCATGGTAATGGCCTCCTGGGGCAGTAAAGCCATTTCTCATTTCCCACACCTATATCCATTAAAGAGTATACAATTCCCAAGACTGCAATAGAGCGTGTGCAATAGGGAATGGGCAATGGGATGTGAAGCTCGTTAGAGGAAAGGGCTGGAACAACACTGGGAACAGTATACCCTGGGGATTATTCATAATCTTTTATGCTCTGCTTTTTCAAGACAACTTTCACAGGTTTACTTTGTTCTTCCTATTGGTAAGTTCTCTAGGTAGGAGATAACCTACCAACAGAAGCAGATGAATATTTCTCCCTGTCTAAAAGAGAGCTTCACTTGAATGAAGACATGGTAGAGAGCGTTAGATGTTGAGGGATTTGCCTTTAAGGTTGGCAGGTGGGTGCTGACAACACGCAGGTGGTCAGCAAACATGGATTCCAGGGAACCCTGAAAATCTCCAGAATAAACAGGATGCAAATGTCTTTGTATTCCTAGCTCGGCACATACAAATGTGTGTGTATGCCACATATATGTACAAGGAGAGTAAAAATTCAGTAGGAAATACTATTCACTTAAATGTTCTAAGTGTTATCTCTGTCTGGAGCTATAGATTTTTGTGATTTAAAAAATAAGCACTGTGCCAGGCGTGGTGGCGCACGCTTGTAATCCCAGTACTTTGGGAGGCGGAGACCGGAGGATCCGGGTTTGCGGCCAACCTCAGCTCTCCCCCTGTCTCTCTTTCTCTCTCTCCCTAGTGAGGCCCTCCGCAACTTCGTGAGACCCGGTTTCAAAATTAAGCTAAAAAAAATAGGGCCGGGGGTGTAGCGTGGAGGTAGAACGCCCCTGCGTTCAATCCCTGGTACCGCAAAAAAAATAAATAAATAAATAAAAATAAGCACTGTATTTTTAAAAAAATGTGTTGTTAGCATGTTTTATGACCCTAATCAGAAAAAGAACTATAAAAGATGCACTTTAAGTTTGCTGATTCACCTTTTCCCTCTTGTTAATTTCTCTTGTTGATTAGTGTTAAAAACTCTTTGCAAACCTAGGTACTAATATGAATCAAAGAGAATCAAACTTTTAAATTTGTGTTTGGTTAAAATAAAAACTTCTTTACATATGTGTGTCAGTTTGATTCCTGTTGCTCTGACAAAATACTTGAGGAACTTGACTTACAGGAGGAAAGGCTTATTTTGGCTCATAGTTCAGAGGTTTCAGTCCAGGGTCTCTTTGGGCCTTTGGAGAGACAGAACATCAGGACAGGAGCACTTGGCTGAGCACAGCTGCTCTCCTCATGGCAGCATGGAAGCAAAGAAAGAGTGAGGAGGGGCTGTCTCTCCATATCGCCTTCAAGAGCATGACTCCAGTGACCTCACTTCCTCCCATCAGCCTCCCTCACCTTTTCAAAGTTTCACCACCTTCCACTAGCACCATGGCTGGCCACCAAGCCTTTAACACCTGGCCTTTGCGGAACATTTAGGTTCCAAATTATAATAGTGTTTTCCTTTTTTAAAAGAAACCTGTATAATCTTTAAAGTGTAAAATGTACAATTATAACCTGTAAAGAGACTTGAAAGTGTCATTTAAAAATATTTTTATGGAAGAAGTCAAACAAACCACCCATGAGATGGTCTGTTTATTTCAAAAATTATTACAGATCTTAGTAATTTGGGATAGTAAGTATATGCCTTCCAAACACAAAACCTCTAAAACAGTAAGTGCTAGTCTAATTTCACAAAATGAAATGCTTCAAGAGTTAATTTTAAAGATAAAATGTTCTCGGTACATAACTTCCTAAGACAAAATACAGGTATGAGAATGGTGAAGATGTGAAATTCAAGGCCAAAAAGAGAAACTCAACATTTTACTTATTGCTAACTTTCCTCCCATTAGATTTTTTACAGTGGTATCAATATAAAATCACCATTACCATGGTACTTTTCTTTTTTTATCAACTGATTAGCAAGCAAAACTTTTGTTCTTTGGTAATAGGAAAAAGGTAAATAGATCAAAATCCTTAGTCCCTCCTAAAATTGGTCCAAATTAAATAAAGCACTTCTCAGTACACCTAAAGATCACAGATACAATACTTAGGAGGTAGCTGCTATCTCTTTGAACTTATATGAAAATGCTCTTCTTAGAAATAACTAGTGACTTGGGATCTAAACAAAGAATTGGAATACCATGATTAAATGTTTAAGCATTTGACAATGATAAAAAAAAAACACTGAAAGAAATAGAATTTTCAGGTCACTCCAATAAGCATAATCTTTTCCAAGGCTACTAAATACACACACACACACACACGCACACACACGCACACATACACACACACACACACACACACACACACACAGTCTTACTAAAAACTGTGCCTAGGAGCATGGTATCTCTTGGTACCAAAATAATAGTCTACATTGAATATGCCTTTTTAGCCGGGCGTGGAGGCACACGCTTGTAATCCCAGTACTTTGTGAGGTGGAGACT
>PVJS01002212.1:22763-87073 GCA_004027185.1 Glis glis
AGGTAGAATGCCCCTGGGTTCAATCCCCAGTACCGCAAAAAAAAAAAAAAAAAAGAATACAAATAACAATGAATGCTGGTGAGAATGTGGGGAAATAGGAACTCTTCCACACTGTTGGTGGGATTGCAAATTAGTGCAGCCACTACAGAGATCAGTATGGAGATTCCTCAGAGAGCTGGGAATGGATCTACCATATCATCTAGCTATATCACTCCTGGGTATCTTTCCAAAGGAATTAAAATAAGAATATTATACATGGATATCCATATTTATAGCAGCATAATTCACAATAACAAAATCATGGAACCAACCTAGGTGTTCATCAACAGAAGAATGGATTACAAAATTATGGGATATATACACAGTGGAATTCTACTCAGCAATAAAGAAGAACAAAATTATGTCATCTGCAGAAAAATGGATGGACCTGGAGAACATTATGTTTAGTGAGATTAGCCAGTCACAGAAACTGAAGAGTCATATGCTTTCTCTCATATGTGGAAGCTAGGGAGTAATCAGGATACAAGAGGGACTTTAGATAATGCATCAGAAACCCCAGTGGAATGATGATGAGGTCAAGGGGAGAGAAAAGATCAACAAACGAAAAGCTTGGGGGAGGGAGAATCAATGAAGGAAAAACTTCCACTGAAGTTATGTACATATATGAAATTACCAATACCATTCTCAATATCATGTATGGGGAAGGGAGGGACTGGAGAGGGAGTGGGGTTGGGGGGAAGCTCGCCAACTGCTTTGTAAATGTTATGTCCCTATCACTCTGAATTATATTATGATGTGAGACTACAATGCACCAATAAAGGTATATTTTTAAAAAAGAAATTATCAGATTGTCAAACAATAGAAAATTTTTTTTTCTTCTGACAAGGAAATGGCAAATTTTGTACTGTCAAAACAAAACTTACATCAAAAGAAGCTTAGTAGGCAAGAAAATTTTTTTACAATATCATTGCAATAGGCAATATCTTTTTAAAAGTTAACATCTTAAATGGTCAGAGAATGAATTTACAATTCCAAGTTTTCTAAAATAAATGCCCCACATAAAGGGAGGTCAGGGGCCTCTGTGGTTAGGCCACCTGGAATCTGCAAGGTCCAGGATGAGAGGGAGGTCAGTGGCTGACCCAGAGTCATAAGCCTGTCTAAAGTTTTGTCAAGCTGAGGGAAATATTATAGCCCTCTTGATCAGTACTCAATGCTAAAATGCATAATAAAGAAAATGTCAATTGCAAATCAAATGTAAAACCACAAGTAGATATACCACATATCTACCACATTAGGTTATCATTGAACTATATACATCAATTTATCACAAAATAAAAAAACTCAAAACTGCTTCTTTTTTTTACCACTATCCACCTTGCTTTCAACTCCTTAGACCAATTTTTGACTATCTGTTGGCCTAAAACCAAATCCTGACCATAGTTTTTGTTCATTAAGAGAAAGTTCTATCAGACCCAGCTTTGCCTATTTGTTTACTTACTTCTATGACTGTTCTGAACCAGGACCTGCAAAGTTGAGCAACTGTGACAGAGACAATAGGGCCCACAAAGTATTTACTATCTGGCCCTTTACTGATTTTTTTCCAATTTATTTTAGACTATTATCTAGCATGATCAGGGGCTTTGTCAAGCCTGAATTTTGTAAACACGGTAAGACCCAATTTACCTGCAGGCTACTTAATATCAGATAAATATCCAAATCTTTTATTCTTATTGCTTATTTAGATTTAGAGGCAAGAGAAAAATATAATGTGATAAAATGAAGGAGGGCTAATTCTCTTTTTGACTGTTGTAAATTTACTATTTTTCTATATTAACATGACTGTGCTTATTAGACTATAGAAAGCAGAAATTAAGGAATCTGACATTAGCACACAGATAGTTTGGAGTAAATTCAGCTTGATCCTTTCTTTTACTGGGATTCTTTCCAGATGCAAGTTGTTTTGATTTTTTAAACCTAGCTTTCTTTGACAGAACATTCAATTTGCTTTATACTTTTGACCATAGTTGCATTTTAATTGTGCTCAAATTTTATACTAGGTGTTCTGAATAATAGCTTTTGGCATGAGATGAAACAGATGGCAAAGTCACAGCCTCCTTTACATCTGACCCATCACAAGGTAGGCGGCTTGGAAAGTGAGCCCCTGTTACTGGATTCGGGCAAGCAGAAGGGTGATGCTCACAGTCAGGGATCCAACGACAGGGATTCCAGACTTAGAAGAGAGGTCCAATAGGGGCCCTCAAAGGTTCCTTTCATGTCAGAAAATCTGGATATCTTTCTTACTTAGCATATGGATATTCTATACACTAAAAAAACACACAATTTCTCTATCAGTAATTTTTAAAACTCATTCATTGATTTTGGTCCAATTCACCTCCATCGTTAAGATGGGTTATATTGATTATCTGGGCCAATATCTATTCAATTCACATGAAAATATGATCCTGCTATTAATACAAAAGAAAATCATCTAATATATTCATATAAATAGATCACATATTATACATGGTATACATGTGAATCTAATACACTTACAAACTTAGACCAGGTCTCACAATGTAAGCTATGGGTAAGTAATGACCCAGTTCTAAATGCTTTGTCCAAGGAAAGCTAGGTTTAAAAAATCAAAACAACCTGCATCTGGACAGAATCCCAGTAAAAGAAAGGGTCAAGCTGAATTTATTCCAAACTATCTCTGTGTGCTAATGTCAGAAATTAGCAGACTGGGTCAATTAGCAAACAGAGTATCTTGGATTTTTATTGTAACTCACTTCATTTGTTGTGCAAAATCTGACTTTACTTCTGGTTAGAACTACACAGAATCAATGACTCAAATGTTTTGCACACACCCAACTATCTCTGCATGCTAATATCAGATTCCTTAATTTCTGCTTTCTATAGTCTAATAAGCACAGTTATGTTAATATAGAAAAATAGTAAATTTATGACAGTCAAAAAGAGAATTAGCCCTCCTTCATTTTATCACATTATATTTTTCTCTTGCCTCTAAATCTAAACAAGCAATAAGAATAAAAGGTTTGCATATTTATCTGATATTAAGTAGCCTGCAGGTAAATTGGGTCTTATCATGTTTACAAAACATGATTAGGTGCCTGTATAAGTCGATTCTGTGATTCTGTATTACCACAGTTACCGCAGTATTTGGGCTCTATCAGTATCCAATAAATTTTTATTTTACTGAAATAGCAGCACTGATATAAATATTGAAGGATAGATTACTTAGTCTCATACTGGGAATAAGACACTAAATGGTTCTGGTTGTATTGTTGACACTAATCAGCTGTGTATCCTTGCATACTCAGGGCTTTAGTTTCTTCAGCTGTCAAACAAGGTGTTAATTCCCAAACTTTAGAGTATATGAGAATCACCTGGAAAATTAGTTAACCAGATTGCTAATTTGGTAGGTCTGGGGTGGGTGGAGAATTTGTATTTCTAAGTTCCCAAGTCCTGCTAATTCTACTCAAGGGTCTTTGAGAACAGAACAAAGGTAGTGAATGACCAAACCCTTAATACTATACAGCTAGAGGAGGGGCATCCTCAGTATCAAATATGCACAATACAATCTAGGTTTTTTTTATTCATAGTTTCATTTGAGTTAGAAGATGTGAGATGAATGCTCTTTTTTTTTCTTTAGATTGCAAGAGATTTTTGATCAGGTGTTCCACAGTACTTACGTCATGGCTTGATAAATGGACTCAATCCCATAACGCATGGCAAATTCATCAACTATTTCTTGGGATGCATCATCAAAGAAAACCTTCCAGGCTTCATCCCCTTTGACCTCTGGGATTTTCACTCCACCATTAGATTTCACTTCAGTCAAGTAATGAAACAGATTCTAAAAGCAAGTGGTTTTCAATTGTTCAGTGATTCTGCAGAATAGGCTAGAAATGTATAACTTTCAGTAAAATACACTTTTCTGTCATCACTTAGAATGTTTCATTGGCAACGAAAAGCAAACAGAATATCTTGGATTTTTATTGTAACTCACTTCATTTGTTGTGCAAAATCTGACTTTACTTCTGCTTAGAACTGTACAGAACCAATGACTCAAATGTTTTGCACACACCCAACTATTTTCAGATAGAAGTAAAAGTGTTTGCATGTAAACATTTCTATAAAATAGAATATATTTTGCATTCATGGACTCTGAATAAATTATAGTGCCCTAGATAATTTTGTCTACATTAACACAGAATTTATGTAAATGATACCAACGGAATTTAGCTACAAAATGGTAGAGTCAGGGCAATGAAATCAGGTTTAAAATGAATGTTTGAGAATTTTATAATGACAAATAATCACTACCCTCATTCCTGTTTGCTTCCAACAGGTTTGGGAGCTGCTGTATGGAAGCAGCCTGGATCAACTGAAGAAAAATTTCCTGTCTTTCTGGTGGTTGAATGAGCAGAAGAGACTTTGCCGACTGAAGCATAATGCTGCTCCTCTGATCCCAAAGCGTCTTTCGCTACCTGTGCTTTAAGATCAGAATTCCCTATAACACCAGTTAAAAGGATTTCTTTTATTGGTCTGAAAACTGAACCACATTTTTCCCTCTCTCTCTCCCTTCCTTCCTTCCTTCCTTCCTTCTTTCCTGGGGCATTTTATCTCTGAGCTATACCCCCAGCCCTTTTTATTTTAAAACAAGGTATCTGTAAGTCGCTGAGTATCTTACTAAATTGCTGAAACTGGCCTCAAACCTGCGATCCTCCCGTCTCAGCCTCCCAAGTACTGGGATTATAGGTGGGTGAGAAGGAAGCCAATTTTGAACCACCTTTCTTGAAGACATGATATCACTGACCAGACTGTAGTCAAGAAATTAAGCTTAGGTCCTATGACTAATCACTATATAACATGTAAATGACTTAGAGGGCATTCCTCATTTTTCTTTAGAAAATGGGATGCAAATATTTACTTGTATCATATTTGTAGGTATAAATATTCATAAATGTATTTAGGTGAATACACAAAAAAGCAAACCTGCCTTTCCAATGTCTTTTTCTCTCTTTATCTCTGAATAGGGGAAATAGTACATACCGCAGTTTCACCTCATTTGTTTTGATATATGCGACAAGTATCATTTGTATCAAAGAACGTCTTCAATGATACCTCTAACTAACCTCTCCAATGCAAAACATCCACGATGCCTGAGATCACTGATCTGTGCATCTGTACCAAGGCACACAGGAACTGGTGAGTGTGACCTTTCACACCTGCCTCGGGGGCTTGCTCTGAACTCTCCTTAGAGGAAAAACTCTTCAGGCTCATTGGGATTTATAACACCTCAGCACATCACCCACTACAGTACAGAGTCAGAACTTGAGAAACTACTCCACAAACCCAACTCAGTGACTCTAAAAACAAATATTTATTTTATGATCCAAATGAAAACCATTTTCTTTTCTAGGTTTCATTCTGAATAAAATTAAATTTACTTACCTCGTGCAGACATGTGTATTGTATATGGTATGGTGCAACCTTTTCCTCTCCTTTTATTTCCACATTGATTTTCAATCTAATGGCCCCAGATACAGCTGACTTATCTGTCCTTTTCTCTGGTAATGCAAAAAAGTAATTGGTCAGTCTTTCAACAATACCATACTTCTCATTTAAGTTCTCAAAAGCTTTCCAAAAAAGGCTTATGTGGCTAAAACCTATTTTGCTAGGTCAGGTTTGATTAAATAACCACGATTCCCCCAAATACAACTCAAAATATTTTCCTGTTGTAACATTGTTATTGTTAAATAGACTTATAAATACTTCAAATAGACAGTTAATCAGTAGATACTACTATTCTGATATAAATTTCTGTGTACTTGATCATTTTATACAATGAAATTAATTATTTGGCAATCAAAAGCAAGGTAACTGAAGTATAAAATTAACCAGGAAATTATTTTTTTAAAAGCTGTCACTGCTCAGTTTCTTCTCTTTCTTTGGGTTTTAAAAAAATAGCCATAGTTCTGGTTAACAGCAACAAAAAATAAGTTAACCGTTTTCATTGCTAGTGATTCACAAGACCTAAAGGCTGTCTATAACCTGTGTTTATTTATAAATATTGGGTTAATTGCTTATTTTAATGGACTTAATATATAATCAACTTAGCCAAACTAGTATATTTGTGTCCAATATGAACTGATTAGTAGATTTGAGAAAAATAAAAGCATAGTCACAAAATTCCTAGGGTGTGACTGTAGGTGGGGAACCTAAATTTGACACCCTTTTCACAATGAAATATACAGAGGCATGCTGACCTACTTCACCATGAGATACAGGATTTAAGTATAAAGTGACACAAAGTCAGCAATGGCAACCTCTTTAATTGGCCCTCTTTCTAAACACATCTGTATTTTAACCATTTAAAAAACAGTTAAGCCAGGCGTGGTGGCGTACGCTTGTAATCCCAGTACTTGGGGGGCTGAGACTGGAGGAACCAGGTTTGTGGCCAGCCTCAGCTACTTAGTGAGGCCCCCCGCAACTTAGTGAGACCCTGTTTCAAAATAAAGAATAAAAAATAGGGCTGTGGGTGTGGCTCGGAGGTAGAATGTCCCTGGGTTCAATCCCCAGTACTGCAAAAAAAAAAAAAACCCAAAAATAACAACAAAAAAAAACAAAAACCAGTTAAATCATGAAGGCAGCTTCCTGTTGTCCAGTGCCTGCTGACTTATTCTTACTATTAGTTCTTTGGTTGTGAAGATTCTTCTCTTAGCAGTGCTACGATCATGAGAGTTTTTCCTACAGGCTGAGAGAGGGTTGATTTTTTCAACAAATATTTAAGTTCTCTGCTGGGGCTAAGAGAAATGCAAATCCTGGACCTTCTTTCCACCCACATCTAAGTCCAAACCAGAAGGAGGAAAGTTGTGTAAAGAATGAAAATGTGGTATTTCAGAGGACTGAACATACCGAGGTATTTCACACAAAACCAAGAAAGATAAAACCTGTTCCTTCCTTTCTTTCTCTCTCTTTCACTCTTTCCCTCCCCTCCTTCCCCCTCCCTCCCGGAGGGAGCACAAAATAGAAGAAGTGAATGAGGGAGACTGGGCAAAGGGTTAACAGATGGTGGTGCATTGTATTTTCCTCTCATAGACTAAAGGGCAGTTTCAGCATGAACTCTGGAGAGCTGATTTTTACTAAGAGTGCATTCAATTTCTTCAGCAAATGGAACATACCCATATATGTTTTGTCAAAAGAACAACTTTGAGGAACTTCTATTCTGAGATAACTTACTGACTCAACTCAAGGTCATGCTAACTAGTGCCAAAAAATGTACATGCACAGGTAAACCTCTTTAATTAAAATATAATTTGTGAATATTTATACTTACCTAATAATCTGTTTTCATAGATAAAGTTATTTAATAATTTAAATAAGATGTAGGAGATGTTCACTGTAATTTAGAAAATTCTACTCTAACATTGTAAAAGTATCAATTTCTTTAAAGAAGATTTCTTTATAATATTTTTGGTAATGAGTTCCTACTATAGCTTGAATCATTTGTGGCCAGATAAGTTAAATCTCTCCCTTTGGATGACATAGTTTAGAGTTTTGTTAGTTCTATGTGACCTTTTTCTTTTACTTTGTCAACTATTATATTACTTGAAGTTTGTTGGTTTTAAAAAGCAACACTTTAATTTGCTAATGTATATTGGTACCCTAAGTGGCGACTCTTTGTAACCCTGGGACTATGTCAACTCAGTTTGATTCATGATGAGTCAGTTTTTCAAAAATTTAATTAGAAGGTTTCAGAGGATGTGATTAAGAAATCTTCGTATCATGTCCTTTATAGAAACTGAGGTAACCATATGTTTTTACTATTACTAAATTGTCAGTGAAGATTATATGCTATTATCCAATTCAGGTAAAAGTCAAATTAAAACTTGTCTTTAATTTTTGTTTCCATAATAAAGTTTCATTTTGAAAATCATGCCATTTGAACATATTCTCAAACCCTCATCCTCAGAGTCATCCCTAAGTCTACATGCACACTTACCTTCATCAACTAAAGCCTACATATATATCAGCATTTGAAAGAAAACCAAAATGCATTTTTATTGCCAAAATTCCACAAGGAAATAAGTCAAACAGCACTAAGCCCTAGGCTGATTCTTTTCCCCCAAAACATTGAACAAATATTTTTGAAGCTATATGTTACTAATTAAAAATTTAAAGTGATATAATACTTTTCTCTGAAAAGACATCTGATTAACTCTTTGAGTTTTCTCCTTTCACCTGAAATTTACATGTATCTTTCAGTAATACTAAAATTAAATAAATATCACCTTTAGTTGCCAATGACAGTAACCCACCTAAAAGTGCAACGAAATGAGCTAGAAAGAGATTGGTTATTTTATCTATAGGGAATATAGTACCTAATATTGTGGAATTTGATTTAACTTATTTTAAAGTATATATAAAGATAATCACCTAAGTTGTACCAGACATCCATTTCTCCACTCAGGGTCCTGACTTCTACAATTGTTTGTCCCAGAAAATCATCTGACTCCTTTTTGAAATGTTGCTTGACTCTGGATTTAATGTCATCATCTTCATCCCACACTCGGACCTTGATTCGATCTGTGGAGTTGTGGCACTCACTGAAAATAAACGTGAACAAGTTAGCAACCACTGGAAACTGCTCTAAATGGCATGTGGTTTCCGCAGCTTATTGTAAATCTATCTAGTCCAAAAAGGCACAGTATATTACATTATAAATGAGATTGTCCACTGACAAATTCCACCCATGCGATGTTGCAGATAACCAATGCAGGTATACTAAAAAACAGTTTGATTAGTTAAATAATGTTAATAAGAGTATATTGTCCTATTTCTTTTAGCTGAAGTACATACAATCGAATGTGGGCCAGAGATCTTTGCCTGGTATATTTTCACTTAGGCCATATTTTCTACTTGCAACAGTTATCTTGAACAACATATCCATGTTCAGAAAATTATTCATCAGAAAATATATAAAATATATGAATGCATGAAGTGCATAATATATATTATATATAAGTAATATACTATATAACTATATACTATATAACTATATAATACATATATATATATAAGCTAATTTTATTGCAATTGGAATTGAGAAAATGGACTTCACAGAATATAAAATAACGTAGTTATGTGCAAGTATTTGATAAAATAAAACATGCCAGTATACACATATTATTAAATCAAGTAGAATTAGAGTCAAATCCTTCTGATTTTAAGAATCAACTGCACATTCTAGTCCATCCTTCATTTCTGGGTCTCCTCCACCTCCTTTTGTTCCTATTGCCCACACATATCATGGCCTTTCCTGGCTCTGTGATTCTTTACACACTCTTCCTTATGCTTCTCTGCCTGTCAGCTAATCATTCTTTAAGAATCCGCTAGTCAACTGTTCTATATAACTTTTCCTACAGCTTACTGAACCAGTTAGTAATGATAAATCCTACAGTCCCAATATACTCTATACATGCATTCACTCTAGCACAGGAATATTTAACTTGGGCTTTGTAAATGAGTTCTGGTCATCTCTGAAGTTGGATTAAATAAATAAAACAGCCTCATCTTAATGTTTTGTTTCAACTTTGAATATAGGCAACAAATCACATGAGTGTTTTGTCACCAATAAAACCACAGATATTTGCCTGTAACATTACAAGTGTTAGGAAACTTGAAATATTATTTAAATCTATCATTATTGTATTACATTATCTTTCAATACAATTTATTTTCTTCTCAATTCTGTATTTTATTTTACACATTAAAAAGTGCTTAATTTTGGCAAGGCATTTATAGTCTTCACTAGATAACAAAATGGGTTCATGGAATAAAAATTATTTAAGAACCCCTGACAATATAATGTCTCTCCTATTAAGCTATGAGACAAAACAATACAGCACATATAAGAATGACATTTGGAGTATGGCATGCCTAGGTGAAGATTGTAGTCTCACTATTTTGACTTGAGGCAGGAGTTTTCAGCATAGAGCATTTAAGTGATTTATGGGACATTCTTTGGTTGTCACAGATGTCAAAGGCACTAGTGATATCCACTGGACGAGGCCAAAGATTTATATATCTTACCAGGACAGTCTGGGTGGACATCTTCCAAATGTTTGTGTTATTTCCATTATTTTCTTTATTAATTCAGTCTGTGCTTTTTTTGTTTTTGCATTTACATCAAAAGTTCAAAATGCCCTCATCCATATGTTTACTTAATCAGTTACCTGTTTAGCAGTTAGTGATTTTGCACCTATGACTATGCTAGACATAAGACTAACCAAGCTTTTCCTTTTAAATGTCAAAGTAAAATATATGTGATTTTAATGAATCCAGGATAAATATATGTCAATTATGAGCCCCTATCAAGATAATTTTGCCGGAGAGAGTTTGAGTCTTTTTGCATTTCTCATTGGTTCTATTTCCTTTAAATATTTAATTAAGCCAGGCGTAGTGGCGCACGCTTGTCATCCCAGTACTTGGGAGGCTGAGACAGGAGGATCACAGGTTCAAAGCCAGCCTCAGCAACTCAGTGAGGCTCTCAGAAACTTAGCGAGACCCTGTTTCCAAATAAAAAATAAAATAGGTCTGGGGGTGTAGGCAAGAGGTAGCAGGCCCCTGGGTTCCATCCCCAGTACCACCACCACCACCACAAAATTTAATTAAGCTTTCTATTATAGGTTTTCAGAAGACTTGCAGCGTTAGTACAGAGTCCACGCATGCTCCCACCAGACTCCCCAATCCTAACAGCCAGCATTACTAACAATGGTTCTTTTTTTTTATCATAAAGAATGGCTAGCTCCTACCTTCTTTTCCACAGAACTATTTTTGAAGAAGACCAAAAAATAAACAAAGTTTGCGCTCATGTTTCAGGTTGAACTGTCAGGAGCTTGTATTTTTACCCCCACAGAGTAAAAATAACAGCGGGGCTGTTTCTTTATCTATAGAATGGGGCTGCTGTTTCAAATGCCAGGAATTACACAAGAGTCTTTTTGTCATGGGTATAAAACCAGAGATTTAGCTTAAGATGGTGTAAAGCATTATCGCACAGATATACCCCTCAGCTCTGAGCATTCTGCTCCCATTTTGATTATACTCCTCCTTTCAATTCTCCTTCCCAAGACTGAAGCTAGATAGCCCGCATCCCTAGATTTCTGTATAGAGCCCATACGTTTGACCTGCACTCAAGCAAGACGTGAACTCAAAATTGAGTGAGGTGATGCAGTGGCCATATTCTAAGGAACGACTCCTTTTGCAGCAATGGTAGTGGAGGCTTTCATACTTTGATATAGAATTTCTGGTATTTAGTCCTGAGGGGCCAAAGGATGGATGGATGGATAGTGGTGATGGTATTTTCCCCAAAGAAGCCTCACAATATAATTGGACATTGTTCATGCATGGTAGCTTCAGAAATTGGCACCTTGACCTTCCCAACAACTCTTGAGAAACCTTGTCTATGAAATAATCATTCTCTGCAAAAAGTAACCAGAGTAGACTCTGCTGTTTGTAACTAAGAATTCTTACAATTGTGATAGATAACCTTTGAAGCAAGGAGGGAGCTACAAGTAACAAACTAAAAATGTGGAATTGTCTCTGTGAAGATGAGGGGACAGACAGTGAGGTTTTAATTACCACAGGATGGGAAGCCAGTGTGTTCTGGTGTGCCAGAACAGAACAGCTGGTCAAACTGTTGTTTGCATGGCATGTGCTTATTAAATCTTGCTACTTCCAAATACAGAGTAGAGATGCGAGCTAGAGATGGACAGTCTGTAAGCAGAGAGCAAGGGAGCACTTAGGCCCAAAGAGGTTCTGCTGCAATGTCCATTGACTGAGAACACCATAATTTGCAACTCTGTGGGGTTGAGGAAAGACAGTGCCTCTGCATCCTAAAATGTGCCTTTATAAACAGAGGCATCTAAATGCAATTTCAAATAGACCTGAAATTGTTGCACCAAGATTTTCCTAGCACCCTCCTTTCCTGGGCCTCTGAGTGACGGTGAGAGGGAGTGCGGTAGCGTAGCAAGGATCGGATCAAAGGTGTTGCATTTTCACCTTGCCACATTATTTTGCAGGGCGAGGCTGCAACCATTAGGCAAAGGGAGAGGACTTTTAACAGAGGAGCCAATCGCTAAGAGTTAAAATTTCTAGGCCATGTAAATGGCTACTCACTCATAAAGTTGTCTTGAAGTACAGCTTCTGGAATTCTGATAGATTTTCCAGGGAACATTATTGTCAAATGGCGCCCGAAGCTTATTTGGCTACAACTGTAATTCAATTCCTACGTCCCGGAACTCACAGCAATGGGAAATGGGCTCCAAGTGGAGTGTTTCCCTAACTAGGATTTACTGGAGTCGTCCCAAGTTATGGGTATCATAGATTATTTAATACCTTTTAATTATTTTAGAGCCCTTTTTCATTTACTTTCACTTTATGCAGAACCCACCTTGAGTGTAGGCACTAACAAAATGGGCTTAGAACATCTACATAGATGTAGATTAAAGGGTTTGGAGGAAAATAAATAAAAGATATTTACCAAGAAAGAAGTACGAGGGCCTGCCAGATTACTTAACAAGTAACCACTTCTGCTTCTGAGATCACAAACGAAAAAGACCTGTCCATGGGGCTCTTTATTTGCTATGTTATGGACCGCCTTTAATCCACAGGCCACAGGAACAACAAAGAACCAAATCTGGAGCTTAAGAGAAGACTTCCCAAAGATCCTGGACTTCCAGGTAAATGCAGTAAACTGGATAAAATTTTGAGATCGCTGACCTTATTCATTTCATTTAAAATAAACATAGGAGTAGAAAAGTTGTATGTAAATATTGTGTAGTCAAAGAGGGAGAGGATTGGAGATACTGTTTGCTCATACAACAACCTTTCAAGCCACACCCTCTCCCTTTTCTAATTTTACATGATTTCCTAAACTCTACTGCAACAGGATAGACATTTGGCAAAATTCTGCCAAGGAGATATAAGCAATAGCCTTCTGGAACAGTCTCCCCTATTTATAAGCAACAGCCTTCTGGAACAGTCTCCCCTATTTATAAGCAACAGCCTTCTGGAACAGTCTCCCCTATTTTCTCCTTTTACTACCCTGGAACATGGAAGTGTCCAGCCTTCAGTCAACATGCAAAAACAGGAAGATGGAATAAACTTTGATGGGATAATTGAATTGCCATACTATTTCAAAATACCTATACCTGGAATTCTTATTGAATCTAATAAGAGAATCTCTCTCTCTCTCTCTCTGTTAAGCCCCAATTATGGTTTAATATGAAAAGGAATACAATTATAATTGAATCAAGTTAAAAACAATAAAAAACTAGTAAGTTCATTTTGTTTAATAATATCTGAAATGATTTAAAATAAGTTTAATTTATGAACTATTATTATTTCTTATACTTGATATTCTCAGTGGAGGTCCTTAACTATTTAAAATATGTTTTACATAGCCAGGTGTAGTACTTGACAGTACTTGACAGGCTGAGACAGGAAGATTGAAGGTTCAAAATCAGCCTCAGTAACAGGCCATAAGCAACTTAGTGAGATCCTGTTTCAAAATAAAAAATAAAAATGGCTGGGGGTATAGCTTGGATGTAAAATGCTTATGAGTTCAATTCCCGGTACCACAAATAAACAAATACATGTGTTTTAAAAACCTTGTCTTTTATGAAAATATGAATGATTGCATTTCAGGGAAGTGAGGCTTTTGCAGTAAATAATTTGACAGTAAGAAATATATCTTTACATGTAAGAGAAAATAATCTATCAGGTATACTAGAAAGAGGAAGCATAGTCATACTACATATTATACTATTAGACCATTTCCAATCTAATTATTCAGCTAGCCAGACTTCTGGTTTACTTTACCAGTTTGTGAATTTGGCTTTTTTATAAAATAGAAAATAGGATATTTTATCACACAAAATTTTGATTAAAAAATAAGTACTGCTAAAGCCAAGAGATTTGCTCCGTGGTTTTATTTTAATTAAAATTAATTCCCTTCTTAAAGAGTGATTCACATTTCTGTGATTCACATATATGTTTTCGTTGTTAAAGAGAGGTCTAGTGTTATTTTTATGGGAGTATGGTGTTCTATTTCTTCCAAAATTAAAAGAATACATTTTTCTTTTCTGGTCTCAGGCTCAGTGTGTGTGTGTGTGTGTGTGTGTGTGTGTGTGTGTGTGTGTGTTTTGGTTTTTAATTCACAGGTGCCATATCTTTTTTTTTTTCCCCAGAAACAAAGACAGAGGTTTACTTAGGAAAGAAGGGGATACCTGTTCAAGGGAGAACACAGGCCATCTCAAGAGGGAGAGAGCACCTTTGGGGTCTCACAGTTCTTCTTTTATAGGAGACCCCCATGAGGGAGTGGATAGGTGTGCACAGCAGGGGTGGAGGTCTGGACTTCCTCAGAATCCTCAGTGGGTGGTGGCTGGGTGGCACTGGGCTTGACCAAGTGACCTTCCTATGGATCCTTTGTTTACTAAGCATCTCAGGAATCTCATGTGGGGAGAGGGGTCATTATAATGAAAAGTGTGGGCCTATTGAGGATTTTTGCCTAAGAAAGAACAGGCCCTGTAGGGTGAAGTTAAGGATTATGAAGTTTCTAGATTTTAAAACTATATCTTCCTCTTCCTTTCTAGCTTGTCTCCTTTCTACCTATTATTTTTATTTTTCCTATATTTTTGGATTTAGTTTCCTAGATGTGAGAATATAGTTGTATCTTTTCTGTCAAAGGAGGTAGTTTCACTTAGGCAGCCATTTTGTAACCTGATAGGGACTTACACTCCTTCCCCAAATTAACATCTCTTAAGAGATTACAGGTGTCGACCCTCCCCCATCTCCCCCTGTAGCTGACCTGGAAGTCTGTGAAGCTGGAACTTCGACCAATAGGAGTTCAGCGCAGGAGGAGCCTTGCTTTAGGGATATAAGACCCACTGGGTTCTTTGTGAAGCGTGCTCTCTCTCCTATCTGGGAGCACCCTTTTTTGCAAAAAAGTAAAATCGCCTTGCCAAGCAATTTTCGAACACGTGCCGTTTCTTTAGATGCCGTAAAAAGTTGTTTCTAACACTAGACATGGCCCAAATATGTATTTCATAAATAAAGCAAAGAAAAGTTTTTCTTACCCAAGCTAGCAGAGTTTAAGCCATTCTGAGATGGCTTCCTCTTCTTAGATGCCTAGAGATTTCATATAGTCAATAAAGCCTGTCTGCCTGGTTTCCATTGAAGAAATAAGTTCAAGTGATCATCCCCAATGTGCTGCCATTACTAAAGTAGTGTGTTAACAATTCTTCACATAGAAACTGCATTTACAGTTACGGAAGACCTAATACAGCAATTAAATACATTTCACACAGCAGCTGCATCAGAAAAAAGTCAATAGTAAATACAGTTACCATTAAAAATTATGCTCTTTAATATATAAAATTTCTAGCCATACATTTTAAGTATATCAAAGAAGATCCTGTATTAAAGAATACTTAAAATATTAGAGAATACTTAAAATATCACTAGAGTAGAATTCTAGTATTCCACCATGAAGGGCAAAAAACAACCGCACTGGAGACGACCATGCAGCCAAGAGATTTATTCGAGCGGCGGGGTCAGCGACGGGAGGTCAGAAGAAAGGCGATCAAAGAGGGCCGCGCCGCAGCGTTTGGGATTAAATACAGGCTTAAGCTGAGTTGGCCCGTTGCCATTGGTTGGCCGGACCCAGTGTTGCGTCTTATTGGAGGCCCACGTGGCCTTTAAACTTATTGGTTGGTGGGATGGCATGTGCGCCCCTGAGCGTTTCCCAGGAAGGGGCGGGATCCTTTTGGGAAGCAGCAACTAGGCATGGGGGTAGGGTTGGGAGGAGGATCCCTTCGGAGAACCAGTTCAATCCATCACACCAGGTTTTATTAAAAGACACACTGATGATAGAAATAAAACATATATGAATAACTGTATCTGTGTACATGCATTGAAATGAGTTGTATGGGTATATATCAAAACATAAGTGATAGAATTAGATTTTTGTATTTTATTCTTCATATTTTTCTGTTACAATAGAAAAATCATAATATAAAATATCTTCTAATAATTATAAATAATCTCATTTCAACTTGGGCTGGAATGCAGGGCACTGATTGAGAAAATAAATAGCCAGAAACCACCTCTAAAAGCTATTCTGAGGCAGCCTTTCAAACAGTAATTAAATTATCTAGTTACAGCTTAATTCCTTAAACTCCGGCCCACCAAATGAAGATACTATGAGACTCTCAACTTTCACATTTCCTCTTAGCGATTTATTATGAATTATGTAACTCGCTTCCACTGACATATTGGTATCTCACTTGTTATTCAATCAGGATCCCCAACTCTGCTACCTTTGAATTCCATTACAGTAGAAGAACACACTTTAAGTTCAAGACTCAATGACAATTCAGAGAAACTTTTCCCCTCCGCATTTAACAGTGACATTTAATTATAGTAGTTAGAAGACAGTCCCTGACACCTGACATTTGTTTTTTTCTCAAGGCCTTTCTTTGTAGTATTGGACATTGTAAATCCATTCTATACTTCAATGAGACAGATGACAATAAAACTAAGAACAAGAAAGAAATTACATTATTAGGATGACTTATTAAAAGGAAATAGAGGAGAAGCAGAGTTTAATCAATGATATTTAAACCGATGGAAGGAAGTCCAGGTGCATTAACAGATCATAGAACCAAAGAGCAAAACTGCCATTATAAGATACATCCACTCCCCTGCACTACCTTCTATCCCCTATAATTACATCACAAACACCTCAAAGTCTTACAATATATTTTTATGTGTAAGACTTCTTCCTCATGGTGGGGGTGGTTTCTACTCACCAGCGTTTTTAGCTCACCATATATTTTCCAGGCTCAGACTCTTCATTTATTGTGATTCTTAGAGTAAAAATGTCTTTTCCCTACCCCTTGACCTAATGAACATTTACCTGTCTTTCAAGACCCAGATATAATATGTCATCTTTGAGTAAAAGTTCCTTGGGAGCTACTGATGTATTTTTTTTTCATGTTTCAATTCCTAGTACCTGTAGCTAGTAGTTATTAAAAATTGTTTACTGGATAAATAAGAGAAACATAGCGAGTATGAGTGGTCAAGCCCTTCCTTTTTGTTCCTTATTAAATGCTACAAATATCTATGTTCCAACTAATGGAATAATTATTCTAGTTGAAATTGGATTATTTGATTGAAGTTGGAAATAAGGTCAACTTTGAACATATGTATGACATTTATTAGACATTTTAAGAAAGGCTTTATCTTCCCAGATCTCATTTTTCATTAAGTGGTGATATATATTCTTTGCTTAAACTCGCTTCTTCATGGGAAGAAGAGCTGTTTGTCAATGATGTCTAATGCCCTTGGTTGTAACAAGGAGCAGAAGGTCATTTAGTTCGACAGGGTATGGAATACTGCCCATTGCTGTTGTTTTGTGGTTGTCCTATTCTAGTTTCAATATTCTAAGGTCTATGATTCATAATATAAATGATACCCTTTTGCATTCTACTTTTAAAGTCAATATATATGAGAGATGATGAAATAATAGAACAAACTTTAAAAAATACCTGCTTGGTTCAAATTCTATTTGAGTCACTTACTAGCAATATGACCTTGGACAAGTTACTCAATTACACAGAGCCCCCATGTTCAATCAATAAAATTAGAATATACATAATCAACTCTAAAAAATTAAAGGTAATATATGCAATATTCTTAAAAGTGTGCTAGGCACTTAGTAGACTTTTAATTGTAGCTAACTAACTCTAGCTCATTATATAATTCAAATGTGTAAATATATTCTGCTAACACAGGTATATTGTAATTAGCCTAATTATCAAAACACAGGAAATTGATTGAATAATTGATGTATACTGGTTCAAAAATATCTTATGCATTTCTTTCTTTTATTGGGAGGGTGGGAGGTACTGGGGATTGATGAACAACACCCCCAGTCCTTTTTATTTTATTTTATTTTGAAACAGGATCTTTGCTAAGTTGCTGAGGGTCTCACTAAGTTGCTGAGGCCTGGCCTCCAACCTCTGATCCTCCTGTCTCATCCTCCCAATTACTGGGATTACAGGTGTGCACCACCATGCCTGGTTTACACAATTATCAATACTAGTGTTTTAGGAATATATTTTTGAATGTGGGAATTTTCACTATAGAACATTAAGAGAAAATGTATCTTACAATGTCGGAAATATAGTAATGATTCTCAATTTTAAATTTCATGTGCTTTTATATAAGGTCATGTGCCACATAATAATGTTTTGGGCAACAATAAACCACTTCTATGACAGTGGTCCTATAAGATTATATTGCAGAGTGGCACTGTAGTTTGTGCAAGTACACTCTATGATGTTCACACAACAACAGAATCATCTAAGAATGCATTTCTCAGAACACATTTTTGCTGTTAAGCAATGCATGCCCATACATATATATTTCATATAAATATGATATATTTTATATAAATATTATATATATAAATATATTTTTATATAAATATTTTATTTTATATATGTATTCATATACACTCTTGGTACTGGGGATTGAACCCAGAGGCATTCTACCTCTGAGCTATGCCCCAGGCCTATTTTATTTTTTATTTTGAAATAGGGTCTCAGCTGGGTGTGGTGGCACAGCTTGTAATCCCAGTACTTGGGAGGCTAAGACAGGAGGATTGCAGGTTCGCAGCCAGCCTCAACAACTTATTGAGGTCCTCCACAACTTAGTGAGATCCTATTTCAAAAATGAAAAATAAAACTGGGCTGGGGGTGTAGCTCAGAGCTAGAATGCCCCTGGGTTCAATACCCAGTACCATAAAAAAAAAAGTTGCTGAGAATTTCGCCAAGTTGCTGAGGCTGGCCTGGAACCTGCTATCCTCCTGTCTCAGTGTCCTGAGTACCTGGGATGACAAGCGTGTGGCACCGTGCCTATATATATATATATATATATATATATATATATATATAACACGCAGGGGTGTTCTACCTCCACGCTACACGCCTGGTCATATATATATATATATATATATATATATTGAGACCGGGTCTCACGCAGTTGCGGAGGGCCTCACTAAGTAGAGAGAGAGAGACAGAGAGAGAGAGAGCTAAGGCTGGCCACGAACCCGGATCCTCCGGTCTCCACCTCCCAAAGTACTGGGATTACAAGCGTGTGCCACCACGCCCAGCTGTGCCTATATATTTTTAACAATAAAAGTATGTTCTGATAAATGCATTATATATGTGTGTGTGTGTGTATGTGTGTGTGTGTGTGTGTGTGCACGCACATATATGACTGGATATAAATTTACAAGTGGACTTATCTATATGTATATATATCTGGATATACCTATATGAGATGAGATATATACAATTATATATATACATATATATGGTTGTATATATGTGTGTGCATATAGATATGTGATTTTACACATTTAATGACATATATAATTAGAGATAGATATACCAAGATTTCCTTTGAAGTGGTTATTTAATAGTGGTTATCAAAAAATAATATATTATTATGAAGGAGTTCAGAATATTGGTTAAGAATGAGAGCTTAAGTAGCATCATTATCTGTAATATCTAAAAGTGGAATCAATCCAAGTCCACCAACTGAAGAATGGATAAGCAAAATATGGTATAGCCACACAATAAAATACCACTCTTTGGTATCTTTCCAAAATAATTAACAACAGAATACTATAGTGATAAGTGCCTATCCATGTTCATAGCAGCATGGTTCACAAGAGCCAAATTATAGAAACAATTTAGGTATCCATCAACAGATAAATGTATAATGAAAATGTGGTATATACACACAATGGAATTTTACTCAGTCATAAAAAAACACAAAATTGTTTTATTTGCAGAAAAATGGATTAAGCCAGAGAATATTATGCTAAGGGAGATCAATCAGTCACAGAAAATCAAGGCTCTTATGTTTTCTCTCATATTTGGAAGCAAGAGAGAAAATAGGCAAAAAAAAGAGCAGATAAATGTTGAGAGAGACCACTTAGAATAATGGAGGAGAACTGGAGGAGGAAGGTGGGAAGGAGATAAAGAAGAGCTGATGAAGGAAACAGTTCAAACAATGCTGTGTTCATATATGAAGGCATCACTACCAATATCACTAACATGTCTGGGGAGGAGAGGGGCGCGGGGTGGGATCCGGAGGGAAATATGCTGAGTGCCTTGCTCATGTGTGTTTTTATCACTTGAATCTCACTATGGTGCATAATTGCAATGCACCAATACAAGTATAAAAATTAAAAAACAAAAATAAATTATCTTCTTAGACATGCTACAAAACAAAACTCAAAAACATTATGCTGAATGATTCACACTTAAAAAGTGTGAATGGTATTATATGTAAATTATATCATAGTAAAACTATTAGAAATGGCCAATAAATGCATGAAAAAATGATCAACATCATTAGCAATCAGAGAGATGCAAATCAAAACTACCCTGAGATTTCACCTAACCCCAATTAGAATGGCAATCATTAAAAACACAAACAATAACAAATGTTGGCAAGGATGTGCAGAAGTAGGAACAGTAATACATTGTTGGTGGGATTGCAAATTAGTGCAACCACTTTGGAAAACAGTGTGGAGGGTCCTCAGAAGACTGGGAATGAACCTACCATATGACCCAGAAATACCACTTCTGGGTATCTACCCGAAAGAACTGAAACCAAACTACCAGACTAATGCATGTGTATCTATGTTTATAGCTGCACAGTTCACAATTGCCCAACTATGGAACCAGCCAAGATGCCCATCAATAGATGAATGGATTACAAAACTATGGGATATGTACACAATGGAATTTTACACAGCCATTAAGAAGAACAAAATTATCTCATTTGCAGGAAAATGGATGGAATTGGAGAACATTATGCTGAGATTAGTCAGTCACAAGGACTGACAAGTCTAATGTTCTCCCTAATATGAGGAAACTAGAGATACAATGGGACATAGGGAGGGACTCCAGACAAAGAAGGAGAAACCTCAGATGAGTGAAGAAGGCGACCTAACTGAGGGAGATGGGAGGGGGGAAGAGGGAAATACCCTAATGCTCAGGATGTACATACACAAACTTATCAAAGTCAACTACTATGCTGAGCACGAGAAGGAGGGAAGGGGGAGGGAATGGGGTGAGAATTGGGGGAGGGCTAAATGAGTGATGGGTGCATGTATACTTCTACCTCCCTGAAACCCATCAAGATGCATGCTTACAATGCACCAATAAAAAAAGAAAAAACAAAAGAATCAGAGTTCAATTCTGATCCCACTACTTATTAACTATTTTATTACTTCATCTCTTTTGTCTTAGTGCTTTCACCTGCTTCACAGTGACAATAATAATGATATATATCTCAGAATGCTTCTGTAAGAGGTAAATGAATACATGTCTGTGCATGTGCTTGTCACTTGGAATAGCACTCAGGAACGTATAAACACCATAGACATTACTTACAAATATCTGTTGAATGGACACATGCATTCTTTCGACCTCACATTTGATAGGAATCTGTGTATTCAGATTCTCCTATTATTGTATTCTGTGAGTTACCTGGAAACTTTGAAAGTAATTAGCTTCCAATAATGAAATTTTGTTTCTAAAAAAAATTGTCATTTGTGAGTCAGATGTGATGGTGCCCTCCTGTAATCTCACCAACTCAGGAGGCTGAAGAAGGAGGATTATACACTTGAAGCCAGCCTAAGCAACGTAGTGAGATCCTGTTTCAAAATAAAATAACAAAAGGGCTGGGGATGCAACAAACTGGTAGAGCACCTTTGGGTTCAATCCCTAGTACTGCAGAAAGAAAAGTAATTTCTGTATTCAGTTTTCCAGGAAACACACCAAGTGCTGTGTGCATGTATGTGTCTATCAACTCTGAGCCTAATTATGATGTATAATTACAATGCACCAATAAAAAAGATAGCATTGCTGTTTTATAACTTAATTCAGCCTTACTTGGAGCATCTGGAACTTTCTGCCATTTTCTATAAACTCAGAATACATTATGGCCAGGAAGATAATGAAGTTTCATCAAATGACAGAAAGACCAAACACCGTGCGTGGCAGGGAGGCAGCAGTCAACTCTTCTTATACTGTCTTTGGGATCTCTCTGGGCCAGAGAGAGGGGCTGGTAGCAGGGGCGGCCCCTCTCTCCTTTCTTTGAGGAAGAGCATGTGTCAGGGACTTGGTGTTCCAACTCAAAGCTCTTCCTGCTGTTTAGTAATGTTCTCCTGATTCCTGTTCAGCAGATAGAGAGTTTGAGATACGTGATCATTACAAATGGGAATATTCTAATTACTGCTTGTATACTCACTACATATGTACAAATGGATTAAGACTGAACATTCTATTTGAGCAGGACCCACTCCCTCATTTCTATATCTCACATGTATGGTTCAGCGCCTACCACCAAAGAGATGCTTGATTCAAGTGACAAATGTTTGTAGTTCAAGACCACTGTAGTTCCAGACATTAAATCCAGGCAGTTCAACTGTACAATTGTTTCAGGTACTGCAGTATTCTTACAGACCTGTTTTAACTGAAACGTGACTTATGCAGAAAAGGGTATATCTTATTCCTTCTTTGTAGCCACAAAGCATGAGGAAGTGATGAATCAGACACTGCCTTTGCCTGACTATGTGACCCTGATTAAAGTAAAAGTATACTTGTATAAATGTTTGACCATGTATTAATTCAGTCAAGATTAAGTCAATACTAGAAAACACTCTAGGAAATTTAATATAGGAACTTGATTATACTATGATACAATAGCTGAGAAGCCAACTGAGCGAATAAAGGACTCAAGAAATGAGAATCAACAAGAAAGTTGTTTCTAAGGCTCCATTAGAAGGATACAGGGAAGAGGTAGTGTTACAAGAGCCCAGAAGCAGGGGATAGGCTCACAAGGAGGAGCTGAAAGGTGGGGGTTGGAAACACAGATGGGTCCATTTGATGGGAGCTGGAATAATGGAGGAGACACACACACTGTTGGTGCTGCCCTCCAAGGCAGAGAGAGAAAAAATACCCTGGTTTCTCTCATCCTCCCACTTTTGATCTTATTGAAGTTCTTCATCATGGTCAATCCTAATGGACATCTGGAAAATATAGCCTGTAGAGAGAGTCAAGTTTAGTTCCCTGAGATACCAGAGAAAAAAAAAGAAACTTCAAGGAGTAAGTAGAAGAGCAAATGGGCAAATGACCAGCATATATATATATATATATATATATATATATTTCTGCATGAATCTAGTATATATATATGTGTGTGTATATATATATTCATATATGTATGCATATATAAGCTATATATATATATATATATATATATGCTAGATTCATGCAGAAAATGTTATGGAGACATACATAAAAGTATTCACTTAGCTTGAGCTTTTCACCATTTCTTTGCCTTTCCCTGAAAGGTCTTAGCATTTGAATCTTGATAGATGAAATTCTTAAATGCTAGAAGCAATTTTTTCCTTTTATTGGTGCGCTGTAATCATACATCTTGATGAAGTTTAGCAACACAACAACACAGCAACAAGCTTATTGAAAACTTTTGCACTAATCATTAAGAAATTGCTAAAGAAAAGAAATCTTAGGAAATCCTACATTCCAATTAACTTTTTCCACTTAAATCTAAGCTTCAGCCAATTATCTGGAAAAAAAAGCAACTGTGCTTAAGAATTCATAAATAGTAATGTTGGTTATATTTTAGTTCTTTCTAGGACTCTTGCTGAATATTATACAAAATGCAGAGGTGGAATACAAAAAGAAAAAATACCAAGTCACTGCATGAATATGACAAAACTGTGATGTTTTGGTTTTCATACTCATCTGCAACAGTCAACCTTTATCATTAAAATGCAAGCTTTAGTGCCATAAAAGCTAAAATTGAAAAACATGTATATAATTATGAGTGTCTGGATGAAAAATTTACAAAATACCTCTTTGAATTTATTAAAAACTTCCAAGAGTTTTTGTAATTAAATAAAACAACCCAACTTGGTAAAATATAAACATAGCCTAAGTTTTACTAAGTACAAAAATACTAAATAAAAATACAGGATTGATGATTCAGGCAGAATTCATTTTAATAAAATATTACTTTGGGTTGAACTATTTGAAATTGCCACTTTTGTATTTTGCATTTGACTCAAAAAGAGGCAAATATCAACAGTTTCATATGATCTGCTTTCCATGATACAAAGTCTTCTCAGAGGACTGGTTCTTTCTGTTCACTGTCTCCTACCTATCTCTAAAGGTCTACCACTGCAATCTCCAACCGCTGAAATTCCCTGGAGAGCCAGTTCATAAGAGTTATCAGCAACTTAATTTTTAAATACTTTTATTGGTGCATTATAGTCTCACATCATAATGCAGCTCATAGTGATAGTGACATACATGCACTTAGCACTTGGTAAGCTTTCGCCCAGCTCCCTCTCCATCCTCTCCCCTTTCCCATACAGGGTATTGAGATTGATATTGGTATTCACACATATGTACATGAGATCAATTAAAGTGATTCCTTCATTGAAACCCCTCTGCCCCGTCACCCTTTCCCCTAGACCACCTCCCTGGCTCCACTGGAGTTTCTCCTCCATTATCTGAAGTCCCTCTGGTATCCCAGTTACTCCCTAGCTTTCACATATGAGAGAAAATATATGACCCTTCACTTTCTGTGACTGGCTAATGTCACTTAACATAATGCTCTCCAGGTCCATCTATTTTTCTACAAATGACATAATTTTGTTATTTATTGCTGAGCAGAATTCCATTGTGTGTATATCCTATAATTTTGTAATACATTCATTTGTTGATGGATACCTAGGTGGTTCCATAATTTGGCTATTGTGGATTGTGCTGCTGTAAACATGGATATGCATATGTTATTATAATATTCTGATTTCAATCCCTTTGGGAAAATACCCAAAAGTGGTATAGTTGGATCATAATGGATCCATTCCCAATTTTCTGAGGAATCTCCATAGCAGCTGTACTAATTTGCAATCCCACCAACAGTGTAGACGATTGTACCATTTGCCCCACAACTTTACTCTTGTATTACAAATGCTTTGGTTTGAAGCTCTGGTTTCAATCCTAATGACTAAATATACAATTGAAAAATAAAACTGGATTTGTTGTTTCACTTCCTCCTTGAAATGAAGTATAAATAAGCACTAGTTTAAGATTAAATATTGAACAAAGCATGCTTTAAACCATTTTAAATGTGACCCTATATTTGCAATTTTAAAAAGATAAAGTTAGTATCTTATTTTTGAGGGGATTTTCTCAACACATACACTTATCTCTCAATAGCAGAGTTTCATAAAGAAATAAACCTATTGTCTCAGCCAACATTCTCACTGATATACTCCAAAACAACTGGCCACACAACTTAGAGGAAGGAAGTTTGCTTTGCTCATGGTTTTCTGGAGATTCTGGGTTCATTCCATGGAGGCCAGGGTCTGAAGCTCATGGCATGGCAGTGGGAAGCAGAGAGAAAGGGTGCGCAAAGCTCTACTCTCACATCATGGAAGCCAGAAGCAAGAGAGAGAGCAGGGGGAGGAGAAGACCTTATATAATCCCAAGGCCACACCCCAGGGACCCGCCTTAGCAACCAAGCCCTGCTTCCAACATGGCTGCCTTGTTTCCCTGACATTCTAAGTCCAAACCATTCTACCTATGATGTCAGACAGGGCCTTAGAAATCATCCTGAGCTGAAAAAAACATGCAAATGTCTCCCTCGAGTTTGTGTTAGTTTTTCCTCTGTGCTTTCTTAGTCTTAAACTTAGTCCTGTGAGGACAGAGTAAAGAAAGGTGACATGATTTAGTCACATTGAAAGCTCAGGGGTTACTACCTACTACTTATTTCAGTGCTTTACCTAAGTCAGAATAAGTTTTGTCCTTCTAATTGGCCCTCTAAGTCCAATTCTAGTCAAAAGTGGCATCAAAGTTTACTGGCTAGAGACATAACAGAAAGAAAATAACAAAAATATTATGAAGACTAAAGGCGCTGTTAAGATTTCATTAGGTGCAAAAACATTCTGGAGATGTTAATTAAAAAGTCAATATCTGAGTTCACCAACATAATGTTCAGGTACTGGGCATGAAGAAGAAATAGATGCCTGTGGGATTTCTTAGAAATCCTTGTCACAGAAACAAGAGTAAGAAGGAAAAAAATAAGGGGGAAGCAATAATGTAAATGAATGAAGACACTTTCATTGGTAAGAAATCAACTTTAGAAATTTTTATTTATAAATAATCATGAAGTAGATTTTAGACTTAATTTGTACCCAATATTATTTTAGGAGGTCTCCATCCCAAAACTTAGGTGAGAGGACAGCACTAACATATACAAAAGATGAAAATCATTAGGAACTGCATAAAAATGTTTTAAAAATGTTGTAGGACTAGCTGGGCGTGGTGGTGCAAGCTTGTAATCCCAGTACTTGGGAGGCTGAGACTGGTGGATCTGGGTTCGCGGTTAGCCTCAGCTACTTAGTGAGGCCCTCTGCAACTTAGTGAGACCCTGTTTCAAAATAAAGAATAAAAAAAAATAGGACTGGGGGTGTAGCCTTGAGGTAGAATGCCCCTGGGTTCAATCTCCAGCACCACAGGGAAAAAAAATGATGTAGGACTAATGGGAAAAACTGGCAGATGCAAGTGGATATACCTAAGATGGCTTTTTATAGAGAATTCCATCAGGAAGCTATGAAAAATTCACAACATTATTATGCACCAATTAGCTCCTCCAGGAACTCCAGTGAGAATCAAGTACTTAGAATAAGAAGACAGAGGCTAGGGTTCTGGCTTTCCACTTATATCTTAAGAAGAGTTTGAGAGTCATTTTACTAATGTATAAATGTGAGGGTAGAAATGCCTTTGATACTGTTTCTTCTAGGATTTAAATTTTGGATGTGTAGGAGAATGACGAAAATCACAAACTTTCGGAACACAAAGGGTGGCAGTGGTGGGAGTCATGAACATTCTTGTTGTGGTGGTTGCCATCATCAACAAAGTAGAGCAGCGGTTCTATACCATGTCGAATTTGGGAAATATGAACAATTAATGAAATACTGAATCTACTAACGCTAAGTGAATCTAATTTTTCTAAGAATTTTTCACTTAACAGTTTATTGAGATAAAGCTGACATATGAGTAGCTGCACATATTTAAATTATATAATTTGTTAGGTCTTGGCATATATAAATTCACCCATGGAACCACCACCATGATCACTATAATTAATGTATCCATCTCTTCCAAAAGTTTTGCTGGGCACCTCTGTAGTTGTATCCTCTTACCCTTTCCTTTCCTCAATCCCCAGGTGGCTACTGATCTGATTTCTTACATTGTATATTAGTCTACATTTTGTACTTTCATAATTTTATATAAATGAAATGATAAGTACTCTGTCTGAATACTTTTACTCAGAATAGTTATTTTGAGATTTATTCACCTTATTATGTATATCAATAGTTCATTCATTTTCATTACTAATGAAATATTCCAGTCTATGGATATGTTATAGCTTACATATTTATCTATTTACTTGGTGAATATTTTGAGGTGTTTTTGGTTTTTAGGTATTACCAACAAAGCAGCTATAGATATTTGTGTACAAGTCTTTGTATGGACACTCGCTTTCTTTCCAAGGAACTAATGAACTGTTTTCCCAAGTGGTTCTACTATTTTGTATTTCAACTAGTAATGAGGTAGAGTTCTAGTCCCTCCACATATTTGCCAACCATTAGCATCAGTATCATAAAGGCTTAGGGGCCTAATTAGAAGTGTATTATTGTCTCATAGACTGTGTGTTAAATAGGATAATATCACTGGTAGGTGGACTGTGATATTTAAGGATACATACTGTAAGTCCTAAGGCACCCATTAAAATAATGAAGTATATAAATAGTAACTCAACAAAATAGGTCAAATTAAATTATAAAAATACTCAATTCATCCACAAAAGAGGCTCCTTATATTCAAAAAGGAGCAAAAAACAGAACATGCTACAAAATAGGTTTCATTGTGATTTCAATTTGCACTTCGCTAGTGATTAATGATTAATAATATCAAGTATTTCATGTGTTTATTTGCTATCTATGCAAATATTCAGTGTGTACTTAAAATATGCATATTCTGTTATTATTGGGTGAAATGCAGTAAGTAGCATACTCCATATATAATGTGTATTTTATAGGTAAAATACCTGTAAGTAGTATACCTATCTGTGTCTCTATATATAATGTATATTTTACAGGTAGGATATAGTTGGATCTTAATGTTTCAATCTGATGATCTCCTTTTAATGATTTAGATGTTTTATATTCAATGTGAACATTGGCATTTCTAGGTTTTATTATGTCATCTTGCTATTTGTTTTCTATCTCCCCCACCTATTTTTAACCTCCTTTTCCTCTTTTGTGATTTATTGAGTATTTTTGTTGAATTTTGCCTACTTTGTTGACTTCTTAGCTATAATTTTTTTATTAGTACATTGTAATCATACATCTTGATGAGTTTCAGGGTGGTAGAAGTATACATGCACACATTGCTCTTTTATTGTTTTCTCATTTAGTGGTTGTTTAAGAGCTTATAATATACATCTTTAAATTTTCACAGTCAGTCCACAAATATCATACCCTTTCATGTCCAAACCTTTATATAGTCATTACCACACATTTTAATGATTTCATGTGATATAAATCCAAGAATTGATTAGTATTTTTGCTCAATAATTCAGTCATTTTAAAACAAAATAAATATCATATTGGTATATTATATTTGCCAATGTACCGTTTCTACTTTTCATCATTTATTTTCATGCCTCTATATACATCTGTATTTTTATCTGGTATCACTTTTCTTTTGCCTAAAGGACTTCCTTAAACAATTCTTGTAGTGTAGGAACTCTTTCAGCATTTTTATGTGTAAGAAAGCCATTATTTTGCCTTTGGTTATTTTAAAACTATTTTGTTGTCTTTTGCTCGAGAAGAGAGTTTCACGGAGTACAGAATTCCAGTTTGAAGCTTTTCTTTCAGTCTGTATGATTGCTTACGTCATGTTTTGTAAAAGCCTTCTGTTACTATTATTTTTCTTTCTTTGTATGTCATGTGTCCATTTTTGTATGTCATGTGTCCATTTTTTTCCGGCTGCTTTCAAAATTTTCTCTTTACTGGTTTTGAACAATTTTATCTTCATTGTTTTTTGCTTTTTTTGTTACATTTATTTATTTATTTATTTAGTTAGTTAGTTATTGTGATACTGGGGATTGAACCTGGGTCATTGTACCTCTGAAATATACCCCCAGACTTATTTTTATTTTTTATTTTGAAACAGGGTCTCAAACAGGGCTTTTTGTTCTGACTTTCCATGGCTCGCTCTTCATTTTTAAGAACTAGCACTTGCACAGAAACGAGCGAGCATGGAAAGGGCAGCTCTGGTAAGAGAAGATGTGAATGAGTCTTGTTTTTAAAATTGTGCTTGTTGGGTGGATGATTAAGCACAAATCTGTTTACCTCCTTGAGCCTTAGCTTTCTTCTTTGTAAAACTACACTAACAACAACAATCATAATTTTTGTTAGTTGTGAAGTATAATGCATGTGGCACCATTTGACTAAATTGCCAAAAAAAATGTCAGTGCTTATAATTACGATGATGCTTTCACTGACCTGGGTTTTAGATGTTTTTTTCTTAGCCACTAGTATTTCTTTGATGAGTTGCTTACATATCTGGTTCTTCTTTTGCCCATCCTTCAAATATTACTTGCTTTAAATACTATTTATTTAGACCCTAGTACATATTCTATTGCCAAGCCCATCTAAGACAGCAACACCAAGCAGAACTGCCCACTTCTCCCCAGCTTCCCAGGATTGGCTTTTCCTAGCTGCTGGTAGTAGTCTCATCATCTCTACTCCCATTAGAATGAGAGCGCTGAAAGACCTAAGGGTCTGCAGCCCCTAGGAGAATGCCTCATACATAAATATGTCTCCAATGAATTAATGAATTATTTCTCTAGAGAGCAATGGAGCTGGGTCTTGAAAATGCTTAATGCTAGGTCAGGTTGGTTATGGTGTTCTTACTAGACATATCACACTGAGGTGAAATTCCTTTGATCCATAAATGAGGGACACCCCCCCCAAGGGCTTGCCTACTCTTTCTTCCACACAAAACATATATAATAAAATATGTCCCTTCCTGATCCCTTTGCCATGGTCTAGTTGAAGTGTAGTGGGCTCTCTTTATTATGAGCAAAAGTAGTCCCTATGGAATAGTCCTTAATTCAAGGATTGGTGTTTGTAATTCAATTGCTCCCTAAATATTTGTAGGATTTTGTTTGAATTCCATTTGGTTTTTGATTTAAAACCAAGTAAAGTTCATGGCACCCTGCAACGCTGCCTACAGAATATCACAGTGCTTATCTTTAGGCATACATTCTGATCTGATATTTTATGGTTGGTTGACTGTGAATTAATTCTCTTTGGTGACCCTAAGTTCATATTTCATCACATTCACTACGGATGTTTCACCTCCCCCCTTTTTACAAAACTCTCGGGTTCTAGTGTAAAAAAATTACAAAGTAAATCCTATTCTCTACCATGTGCATTATGTTGGTAAGTTAGTAAGTGAAAGGAAGTACTGTTTATTATACCTCCCACTGCTAGGCATATTTGCAGTGTAGAAATGATTAGCAACACCAAAAAGAAAAATCTAATCCCATAAAGTGTAGCTCCTTCTTGCTTTAGACAACTGTGGGGTCATTTTCTATGACAAATGACTTGCTGATGCTGATACCATCACCAAAAGCTGGCTCAGGCAACTGAGGAAATGCTCCTTTCCCATGGAGCCCAGGAAGGGACTGTGCCAGCAATCCAGGCGATACATCAAATTCTTGATTATGTTCCAGCTGTCACTTTAAAATATTAGTCTGTCATACTATGCAGATATTTTATTTAATTGTAGTGTTAAATAAGCTCTCTCCTATAGAGCTTGGTTTATGTTTAATTCACACTCATCTTTGGCTTTTCCCTCAGCACATGGCGTAGTGGAGAGCCATGAGCCTCAGGCACTCTGTCTTCCAGCACAGCTGGGTAGCTGGGAACTGAATGTGGCTGACAGACACTCCAAAAGGGCCATTGCAAGCATGCCTCTGAACAATGGGATGATGAGCCTACGGTGGTTTTGTGTTACACTGCCTCTTATAATAACTTCATATTGAGTTAAGGTGGGGAATCATTTTATGTACATTTCCCATTGTGAAACTGAGATCCAAAGAGGCTAAGGGGTTTCCTGGAAATCTGAATTCAGCTTTATAGTCTTGTAAGTTAGACAGCTTTTGTGGTATACCATGGGGTCACTACTTCAGTCAGTACTTTCCAAGACACTTAGTATGGTGTTTGCATATAATGGTCACTAAGGCAAAGTAGGTGGAGTTTAACTGATACTCCATGAGGAAAGTATAACTAATTGTCTAGTCAATTACATGAGTAGAATGTTTAAACACTGCTACCATGCCTATTCAATACCATAATAAATGAGGGCATATTTGCATTCCTACCACAGGTATTGTGTTCACTCTAATTTCTGTTAACATAACTCTCTACTTCAGTGGTTAATATCAATTAAAAACAGATTAAGCAAAACATCCCTACTATCACCTTTATGACTTCCAGGAGGGAGTCAGCACAAAAGTTTTTTTTTTTATTTCAGAAATTAGCAAAAATAAGGCACCAAGGATCTAATATAGAGTCCTCAGAAAACATAGCATCAACATATTCATACGAAGTAAGTATCTTCTCAGATTTCTTATTCAAATGAGTAAACCACTGTGCCATTTTCTCTAGATAACCCACCAGGAGAAACTTACTTCTTTTTCCCCTGAGGGAATGGTTTATGTTAAGCATAAACCATTGCATTAACGATAGCATCGGAAAGTGAAATCAAATGCCATAATTAATCATGAGATGATCAATTATACAACTTATTAGGATCAAAAAGTAAGGTTAACAGGCACTTTAGATTTATATAATACCTTATCACCTTCAAAGCACTTTAATATGTATTATCTTAACTAATCTTCTTGCAATATTTTAGAAATTAGAGATGTGTTTACAACCGCTCCTAACACAGACTTCTGGAAGGCCTTAATGGGTCATGTCTCTGTTCTCTGCCAATGTACTCCAGCATGCTCCATGCTGGAGTCACACAACATCCACCTCCTTTGAAGATTAAAATTTCACAACTCTTGTTTTAACTTATGATAAGAGAGGTAAAATGAAAATTGTAATGACGTACTATTAAAATTTCTGGAAGACATCAAAGTGTCTTGAGTAGGGGGACAATTAAACTTGTTAGCCAAGTCCAAATGTTCAAAATGATTTCAATTGCATTTCCTTTTTACTAGTCTTGTGGCTGCTTGCCATGTTTGGGTTAACAGCACTTGTTCAAGTGAAGAATTAGAATGGAGGGGGGAAAGTTGCATGTTGTAATTGCTACTTGTGTCATTTGTGTGGCTTCACAACAGGGGCTGCAGAGTTAGCTCTACTATGACCCATTCCAGCTTAAATTTTCTCATCAGTCAAGTGAGAGAGCAGGACAAAACAATCTTTCAGATCCTTTGCCCAATCTCAGCTTTCTGATTCTATTTCACCAGTAATTTCTTTGTCTTTTCATAGCACATTATTCATTGATTCTATCGTCACCTTACTATTCAGGTCAGAACTTCTTTGACACGAGAATATTACTGTAATGTTTGATGTAAAGTCCTGAAGCTCAACACAAGGGATTTGATTATGCTATTAAAGTTAATAATGAAAATTACGTGTCATGAGATTTATGTATATTATCTCAACACATGTAACAATTCTGTGATGTATGAATTATTATTCTAATGTTTCATGTTAGAAAAAAGCTTAGAAATTAAGTAAATTGCTCTAAATAAAAACTAAAGTCATACTTTTAATTAGAGACTTTATTTTTAGAATGTTAGGTACTTTATTTTTGTGTGTGTGTGGTACTGATGATTGAATTCAGTGGCATTCTACCTCTGGGCTATAGCTCCAGTCCTATTTTTATGTTTTATATTGAAACAGGGTCTCACTAAGTTGTGGAGGGCCTCAGGAGTTTGCTGAGGCTGGCTGTGAACCTGTGATCCTCCTGTCTCAGCTGGGATTAAAAGCATGCGCCGCCACGCCCGGCTAGGATAAATTTTTATAATTGAGTTCACAGGGCAGAATTGTCAGGGTAGGGTAGGCATGGGTAAATTCAGATACAACATATTTGCATCTTTCAAAATCTGCACATAAATTCACAAAGATCTAATCTCCTCTTGAAAAAAGAACCATTTATAAAGGAAGCATAATTTTTCCATTCTCATGTTATTTTCATGGCAAAATGAAAAAAAAAAAGCATGCACAGGTGGCTTCAACATAGTATTTCTGGAACCATCGACCTAGCATCTCTATAATAAGAATGACTCTCAGATTTCAGGAAAATGGCGAGCAAAAGAATTAATATTAAAAAATTGACATTTATTTTTGTATATTATAGAAGGAGGCAAATAAAAAGTAATTGTGAGCGTAACGTCACTTAAAGGTCATAAATATTCTGTCAGTAAGATGAAAAACATTGCAAAAAATTATATGCTGTATATGTTTCGTGCCTGATGGGGTATAATGGATTTGTATTTGAATTTATTTTTCATTGAAAATAATGTTTAAAAATACATATACTGTTATTACTATTACAGATGGTGT
The DNA here is from genome assembly GCA_004027185.1 of Glis glis. Classification (NCBI taxonomy): domain Eukaryota; kingdom Metazoa; phylum Chordata; class Mammalia; order Rodentia; family Gliridae; genus Glis; species Glis glis. Next base: position 56,629 of record PVJS01002212.1, read on the forward strand.
CTTCTATCAAAAGGAAAACAGGCATATGGCATGTAAATTATATACAAACTGCCAATTAGAACATATATAATTCATATTTTAATGGCCATTCCAATGGATACTTGTTGCATGATCTGTGATGCTTTCAACCCTGTCTAGTGGGAAGAGCCTTATTTCTGACCCAGATAAACATTGGTCACTGTCACCTCTAGGTCTTTTGGGTGCACCTCATGTTGGTCTTCAGTAGATTCCTCAGAGGTATGCACTATTACTCAGCTGATTCCTCAAGAGGAATCCTTCATAGAGTTAAAATACTACAACAAATAGTTTTACTACTGCATTTCTCTGGATAGATGTTTTATTTCACAGACTGCCACTGGTAACCTATGAACCAAATATCTCCAGAGGTATATTGTGTTAGGCATGCCCTGTTTTCAATCCTATAATATTTTATTTTAGGTTATCGATTAAATTCAGATTTGCAGACTTTTTATTCCAGTCAAATATGAGTAACAGAGACCATAATATCCTCCCACATGAAAAATCAAAAAGTGAAAATATATGAAATACTTGCTTTTAATATCATGGAGATCTGTTCTTGAAGAACAGTGATTCCCAAGAGACAGAAAACGAAGTGAGTCTCAGCTATAGCCTTAAGGAAGTTTCCCCGCCACTGTGCAGCAAGGGGGCACCCAGGTGAGGTCCACCAGATTCTCTGAATTGAGAAGACAGAGGTGGCAATCTATGTGGGAAGACCAAGGCAGCTAGAGGTCACAGGACATAATATCAAAAGGAAGAGAACTGAACAGAAACACTTCAAAAATCTACGGAAACTTCCCTTGAGGAGTCAGCTGCATAATGATACGGGGATGTATGTGGTGAAGCTACCCAAGGCTAGCCTGAGGGCATGCAGCAAATTTTATATAACAGTGCCCAGCATTCATACAGGGCCAGAAAGTGTTCATTTCCACTAAACTGGCAAGAAAGCCTCACAATTTATGAGTCTGTAAGTAGAGTACATTGAAGAGTCTTGCCTCCACATTAGCCATCACTAGCCTGAGACTGAGCCCTATTTTATTTATATTTAATAGATTTTAAAAGAACGATCCAGGCTGGGAACTGTGGAGCATGCCTATAATCTCAGTACTTGGGAGACTGAGATAGAATGATCAAGGTTCAGCTCCAAAGAACCAAAGTATTGCCATGTAACTTTATGTCTAGAACAAAGATTAAGATTATTTATAGGATGTCAAAATATCCAGTAACCAACAAGGTGATATTTGCAATGTCTGGCACCCAATCTAAAAATTATCAGACAAGTAAAATAGTAGAAACATATGATGAAAAATGAGGAAAAAATTTATCAATCAAAGCTGACCAAGAAAGGACACAGATACACAAATTGGCAGTCAAGGGCATTGTTATAATTAGATATAAAATGGCCCCTGCAGAGCTCACAAATTGGTATTTGGAGTGGATGTAATTGAGTCGTGAGGGTTGTAATCCCCAAAGTATAATGCATTTATCTGGGTACGGCCTAGGCCTGTAGGGTGTGGCTGGAGAAGGTGGGTCCCTGGGGATGCAGCCTTGGGGATTATATATGGTTCCTCCTCCTCATTCTGTTTCTAGACTCTATGATGTGAGAGCAAAGGTGAAATCTCAGGGTAGTTTTGATTTGCATCTCTCTGATTGCTGCTGATATTGAACATTTTTTCTTACATTTATTGATCATTTGTATTTCTTCTTTTGTGAAGTGTCTATTTAGTTCGCTTGCCCCCCACACACACTTTTTGTGGTACTAAGGATTGATTCCAGGGGCATTCTACCTCAGTGCTACACCCCAGCCTTTTTTAAAAATTTTTATTTTGAAACAGGGTCTCACTAGGTTGATGAGAATCTCACTACTTGCTGAGGCTATCCTTGAACCTGCGATCCTCCTGTCTTAGCCTCCCAAGTACTGGGATTACAAGCGTGTGCCACCACGCCCATTTTTGGATTGGGTTATTTGATTTTTTTGGTGGTGAGTTTCTTGAGTTGTCTGTATATTCTAGATATTAGTCCTCTATCAGAGCAGTAGCTGGTAAAGATCTTCTCCCATTCTGTCGGCTCTCTGTTGAGGTTCTTGATAGTTTCCTTTGCTGCACAGAAGCTCTTCAGGTTAATGCAATCCCACATATTGATCCTCATTTTAATTTCTTGTGTCTTTGGGGTCTTGTTGAGGAAGATTTTACCTGTGTACTGTGTGCATGTATGTTACTGTCAACATGATTTACATTATGATATGAGACTATAATGCACCAATAAACATATATAAAAATAAAAACAAAATGAATCAATGATATTGAAAATAAATCACAGCAATATCAATAAAATGTTTGAATGGATACTTAATCAAAGAAAACATACAGATAGCACATTAGCACATAAAAAGATTCTTAAAATTATTTATCTTTAGGGAAATGCAAGCTAAAACCTGTATAAGATGTCACTACACATCAATTAGGAAGGTAACAGATAAGCATTACCAAATATTGGAAGGATTTAGGCCTGTGACTCCCATTCATTTGTGATATTAATATAAAATGGTACAACCACTTGAAATGCTACACAACCATAAAAAGAAATGAACTACTGATATACCATATGCTTGGATGGATCACAAAATAATTATGCTGAGTGAATGGAGCCACACGAAAGAAGAGCACATACCTCATGATTCTATTTATAAAAATTCTAGAAAATGCGAGTTGAAAAGTATTCTATGGCATCAGAAAGCAGATCGGCAATTGCTTCTGCACTAGGGAACTCAGGAGGGAGGACTTCCAGTGGGGCATGAGGAACGTCTTGGAGGTGATGGATATGTTCATCATCTTGTCTGTGGTAATGATTACACAGCGCTATACACATGGCAAAACTTGACACATTGTGCCCCCATCACTAGATTTATGTTATGCCAACTATACCTCAAATATATTTTTAAACTTTCAAATTCCCAGCTTCTCCTGAGAAACTGGAAGTTCTGGCTGCATTGTGCGTACATGGTTGCATGGTGATGCAAGCCATCTTCCCTGTTTTGCTTCTGTTTCCATCTCTCCCCATGTTTCCCTTACCCTGCTTCATTCATTTACTTGACTCCTGTAGGAATCTGAATCTGCAACTACCAATTGATTTCTTGTCCTCTGTTTAAAAACAAAGAAATACTAGTGTAGTCTCTCCCATCATTCTGAAGGGAGAAATCCAAATCCCTTAACTCTTTCTATAGTACGGTCCCACCTAATTTCCCAAACCTATTTCTTCACAATTTTTTTCATCAGCTTCTATACACAAAAGACTCTTTTTACCCATTTTGCCCACATTCCCAAATAAGCCTCGTTTACTTATACTGTTAATGAGATTCATGTTTAAACCATTTGTAAAGAGAAGAGGGGGGAAAAAGCACTGCCTTTAGAAACAATTAGAGCACCGGGCATGGTGGTGGCCGGGCGTGGTGGCGCACGCTTGTAATCCCAGTACTTTGGGAGTCGGAGATCGGAGGATCCGGTTTGCGGCCAGCCTCAGCTCGCTCTCTCTCTTTCCCTGTCTCTCTCTCTCTCTCTCTCTCTCTCTCTCTCTCTCTCCCCCTGTCTCTCTCTCTCTCTACTTAGCAAGGCCCTCCGCAACTTCGTGAGACCCGGTTTCAAAATAAAGTATAAAAAATAGGGCCGGGGGTGTGGCGCGGAGGTAGAACGCCCCTGGGTTCAATCCCCGGTACCACAAAACAAAACAAAACAAAACAAAACAATTAGAGCTTTTTATTTCTACCAAAGGGAAATTGGAAGGTTTTTTCTTTTTTTTTTTTTGGCCTTCAAAAAGACTAGAGATAGAAAGAAAAGAACCCTTGAGAGAAAAATCATTTTTTGCTGTTAGGTGCAAGATACAAGAGGTTTAAAAATAAACGTCCTCATAGAAAACAAGAGGTCGTAAAAGTTATCACCATTCATCTCACCAGTACAGGCGGCGTAGGTGTGGTTCTGTCCCATGAGACGGGCCAGGTGATGCCTAGTCTTTCTATAGTCATTGGTCATAAACCTTCGTTTGTCAAGAAACTGCTGCATCAAGCCTGTAAATTCCTAGTTATTTTGGGACATCTCAAGTTATAGATCATGTTGTAAATCTCTTTTTTCACTTCCACAAAGTCACCCTAACTGCCCCGTCTTCTTTTTGTCTGAAATATTGCTTCATTCACGTGCTTTTGAAGATGAAGAGTAAATAATAAATATTATGAAAATATTAAATATATTTTTAACAGTTTTACTCTCTATAATTTCTGCATAGGAGATTATTAAAATATGATAATTATTTGTATTCTTTACATGCCTGTCTTTTATTCTCAAATTTTTTAATATTTTTAATAGCTTCACATTATATACTCACAAATAAAACTTCTCATCCCATACTGGATTCAAGTTTCCAAAAATGGTTTTAGTCCTTCTTTTGTTTTTTCCAACTTGTACTGTGACATATGGGTCGCTTGACCCTGTTTTGTCTTTTGCCTGCAAGCCTTGGGCAGAAACCACTGAAATAAACCAAAATAAACACTTTAATATACATTTATTTTCAGAAACAAAAAATTAAAGAGATTGTTTTCTATCATTTGTCACCTGGGTTTACAGATGCAACCCCATTTGTTTTCATTCTCACAACCAATAGGACTTTAAATAGGGTTTAATAAAAGAATAAATACACTGAACATTAAAATCTTTCTTTGTTTTTTATGGCGTAATAGTGTTCCAGTGTGTATATAAACACATTTTCTTTATCCATTCATCCATTGATGGACACTCAGTTTGATTTTGTATCTTACCTATTGTGAATAGTGCTGCAATAAACGTGGGAGTGGAGGTCTCTCTTCAACATGTACACTTTGTTTCCTTTGGATAGATAGCCAGCAGTGGGACTATTGGATCATTTGGTAGCTCTATTTTGAAAATTTTGAGGAACTTCTATACTTTTTCCATTTTGGCTGCATTAATTTACATTCCCACCGACATTGTACAGGGATACCCTATTCTCCATATTTTCCCCAACACTTACGTTTGTATTTTTGACAATAGATATTCTGACATTTGTGAGGTGATATCTCATTGTGATTTGAATTTGAATTTACCAGATGATTACTAATGCTGTATGTTTTTTTCATATACCTGCTGTCAGTTATAAGTCTTCTTTGGGGAAATGTCTATTCAGTTCTTTTGCTCATTTTTAATAGAAACAAAAATTAATGAAATTCTGCTGTTTGCAAGAACATGGATGAAGTCAGAGGATATCATGTTATGTGAAAATAATCCAGACACAGAAAGCCAAATACTACATGCAGTCATTCGTGTTTGTAATCTAAAAAGGTTTACCTCACGGAAGAAGAATACAATGGTGGTTACCAGAGCTGGGGTAGTCAGGTGAAAGGTGAAATGGGGATATATTTGTCAAAGGTTATGTACTTATGGTTAGATAGAAGGAATACATATATGTATATATATGTGTGTGTGTGTATATGTATATATGTATGTGTGTATGTGCATATACATATATGTGTGTATATATGTGTATATATATAGTACAACAACTATATATTATATATATTACAGTATTGTATTATGTATATTACAGTAACTATAATTAATGATGATATATTATATTCTTGGAACATGTAAAGACAGAGGATGATACTTTGCTCTCACCACAAAAATGATAATGATGTGAGGTAATACATTTGTTAGCTAGCTAGATTTAACCATCCCACAATGTATATATACTTCGAAACATGTTGTACATGATTAAAAATATGTGTTATCTATACATTTACAAAAATAAAAAATTTCCCTTTGACTAGTAATTATTTCTGCCTATAATGAACAGTAACTATATACTTGTTTATGTCTGTAGTTATTTACTATATGCTCATCTATACATTATTATGTATGTATAGAGAAAGATGAAAATATATAAACAATAGGCAAAATGCTATCTAGTATAACTCAAAGGTCTGTGATTTAAGGGTTTTTTTTGTGAATTTCCTATCAGTATTGATCAACTTGACCCAGTAAAAGAAGGATTTTCATTTTACCTTATAAACATAATATGAATAAGTTAAGAAGCTTTGTAAATGTTAAACCATACATAGGCATTTGCTGTTAATATCACAAACAACTTTAGAAAGTTTCAATTACTAGATATTACTAAACTCAAATGTTCCTTACTCAAAGGTCAAATGGATATGTGAGTAGTAACTGAAATGATTTCTCATTAAAAAAATCACTGAAGAGATTATCAGCTACATGTATAATTTACGTGCCAGGCAATAACAAAGCAAATTGCAGGGTATTGATGAGTATGTTAGAAGAAGACAAAATGACATTACTCTAATTACCTAGCATATACTTTAGAAATTTGAATAACAGCCTTGTCAATATTTACAAGATTGAAACAATTCTATTCATTTTACCTATAATTATTATACTGTTGATTTCCAAGACACATAGAAATCTCAATATGGGATACAAATTTTAAACAAGACATATATTTACCTGTAATGGTTATTTTTGCTGACCATTTCGAGGTCCCATCCAATACACTCTGTTTGGCTGCCTTTGTGTATTGCACAAAATCTTCCTTAGGAATATGAAACATTTCCTGAATGACTTCAAATACCTCGGGCCTGTTTTTCTCCCTGATCTTCATTCTTTCCTTCATGGCTGTAATAATGGTCTGCGTCTTGTCCTCGGCACCATGCTTAGAACTCTTTTCTGCTGCTCCTGTAATGGAAAAGTCAGTGGTGATGTGAATGCACATGAGTTACTTTTTGTTAGTTCAAAAGAGAGAGAAAAAGAAAGGGGGAAAAGGAAGAAAGATGCAGAAGTAACAGGATGAATAAATATTTTCATTCTGAAGGGCCAGGGTGACTTTTTTGGGAAAATATTAGGAGAATAAATCACTATGCTGCAATGTAGAACAATTAGCCCTCATAAACTGACCTCTTTTAGTCCCAGTTTTCTCACTTAGTAATGTTAGAATAAGTGAGGGGCTGTGCAAGTATTTGTTTTCAATTTTTAAAAATTAAAACAATAAAAAATATTGCATACAATCCAATGATATACAACACATGTATTTACTCAATGAGTATCCAAAACAAAATTGAGTAGTATACAGGATATAAATAACAAACACTGCTTGGAAATCAAACACTTATCTAGTTATTTCTCTTGATGCCATTACTATAATTAAAAGTTTTAACTTTTTCTTTAAATTTAAACTTTTTCTTCCATATCTTATATATTGAAATGCATGGTAAAATTTCACTTGAAATGAAAATAATTTTGCTGTTTAAAAAAGGTTTGGAATGCACTGGGCTGGACAACCTATATAGTACCTGCTGGCCACAGATTTGAACTCCCTCTCTTATATATCTATAGTTTTAATTGGGTTGACTTCTCACTTTCTACTCAAAACTTTTTTTATTAATAGGGCATTTTGTGTGTGTGTGTGTGTGTGTGTGTGTATGTGGGTGCATGTGTGTGTGTGTGTGTGTGTGTGTTATGTGTGTGTGTGACTGATCTCAACTTTCTGGGCATCTTTGTTTGTAACACAAATCCTTTTGGCAGTGTACATTTTCAAAATTTCAGTTTTGGGCCCCTCGCTTTCTTCACCTATAGCCAGATATCCCCACTGCTGTGTGTGACCTCCTGGGTTGCCCAATATCACACAAGTAAAGAGTGAACCATGATTCCAATTCTCACAACTTCTGTGTGCATGCAGTGAGAAAACAAAAATCCACACACTAGTGTCTGCAGGAACTGCCATTGCTCAAGCCTAACCAATTTTGGCAAAGAAGTAACTGAGATATAGTAAAATGACTCATAAGACTTGTGTTCACATTGTAATTATTTCAGTTTCATCTACGTGACAGTAGGTATTGTATAACTTGTATTATAATTTTTCTGAAATATTGCATTTATGACATAAGCTTCTAAATATCTCACAAAATCTCTGGATATTAAATGAGATGATTTATTTGCATAATTCTCGCCATAAACAATATCCTCGGTAAGATTCTTTGAACTTAATTTTGTGAATGTTGAGTCCAAGGGAAGTCTAGAAGATAAGACAGAAGCAAGACCAACTATTAACTTTCCTCATGACAAATTCATATAAAATTTGACAGCAATAATTTAGTGAAAATATTCACTTATTTGAAAGCATAATGTGTGTTTCCCAAAGTGAAAAATATTCATAATAGTTATGATGTGACTAGAAGGTAAAAGAGATGAATATTCCAATGGTAGAAAGAGAGGATTAATTATCATTATCCTTTTTTTAACTTTGAAAATTTAAACCACATTTATATGAAAGGAATACAAAAAAGAAAATGTATTTCAGGCAACTTTAAAGGATATTCTAAATGCTCTACTCATCTGTTAAAACATGTCCCACAACAGCTACATATTTGTAAATTATGCACCCTTCAGTAATTAAGCATGCTCTAATTTATCATTAATCGTTTAACTACACCACCAATTTTTGTAAAATTTGATGAGGCTTGACTAAATAGTTACAACTACCCAATAGGCATATTTAGCTCCAAGTATTGGAATATTCATTAAGTGTAAGGGACAGTGGTAGCTGGGAGACATTATCTCCAAGATAATGTCTAAAAATTTGGTTTGTCACAGCTGTACTAAAGATATTCAAAATGTTAGATGTATCATAAAAATGTCGGCTTGTGCCCAAATTTCTAAACCACTATTATTATTGTGGCTATCAGTACCCCAAAGGCTCGAGGAAAGAGAGCTAAAATACTGTCGCTTATTTTTCTACTTTCAGGAAGTGTCCAGCTAACTACTACCCACACGATAAATACTCATTCAAGCAATAACTACCAAATTCAAAGGTAGGCTTTCAAGAGATTTTTCATCCAAAGGAATCAAATCTCTGACCCTAATGATTATCTCTGGAATTATTTTACAAATAATTAGGCAAAATAACAATGAACTTTGACATTTTTCACCTCTCCTCTCGATGGTGGAGTAGAGTATGTACTCTAATACACACACATAACAGACAGACCCAGGAGCTGAAGTTGCCAATTTTGGGAGAGCAGGTTGACAGAGACTTATGTGTAAGCCTCTGTCATTTCCAGAGAAGATATGTAGCTTTAAAAAATTTTTGCTTTTACATTTTTGTTCTGAAGAAAATAAAATGATTCAACTAAGGTCTGTTTAGCTTAGAGATACAGACACAAATTCATAATTAATTCTTGACATCAATTCACAAGTACTTTCCATTGCCTTATTGTTTATCAAACCCACATATCTCATCTTATTATTCTAATCAAACTACTTCTTAAATAGCTGTAATTCGTCATGAGTTTCCAGCCCTTTGGGTTTATTATTTTCCTTCAGCCTTACTCTGTTTATTTCAAATCAATCAGAGATAACTTTAAATTCGCATTTATATGTCTTCCTTCAAACTGTGTGCTAGAAGGTCTAGTAACTTCATTGAAATACAATACTGTGCCAACTGAAGATCAACAACAAAGATTAAAGAGATAATGTAGTGGAAGCACTTTATAAAGTATAATACATTACCTAGATGAAGTGTATCACTGTTACATTTTAAAGCACGTAATTGACAGACCAGATAATTCATGTATTCACAACAAAACTACAAGAGAATTCAACCTTAGACAGAAGCAAACTTATTCCAGGCAGGGCAAACTGGTTCCCTTCTACATAATTTAATGGGACAATTCATTAACCATACCTGTCATTTTTTTATTTTAATTTATTAGCCAAAGCATCTAAATTTAATGTAAAAATTCATAACTTTGCCACTTTCCCATGGCCATTTACAATTTTAGAGCTTTTTTCAAAGAAGTACCTCTATGTATGTGAGTGTATTAATAACAACTTTAATATTTTTCCCATTCCTTTTCCTTCCTGTGTTTCTCAAGAGCTGTTCTAAACTGAGCTATTCTGTTCAAGTCTCCTACCCCACTCCCATTACCCTCCCTTCTCAGCATATGATTGTATCTCCTCCCTTCCCAACAGAAAACAGTGGCCCTTTAAACTCAGTGGGAACATTTCTCTCCTCTGCTACAGGAAAAAAAAAAAATTGAAACCCAAACCTGATTTGTAGATTTCTGTGATGTAAATTGTTTCACATGGCCAATTTCAACAATTGCCTCACAGAATTCTTGTGTATTTAACAATCACCTGTGACATACCTACCTGCATGTTATGCCTACCTCTCATGCTGTCCCAAAGGCTGACCTCTATTAAATGTGTATTCCAAATAACTATCACATAATTTGGAAGATATCATACACTCGATACACAGAGAAGCCAAACTATTTCTTGAGGGAGCTTGTGATAAAATGATTATCATAATTGAGCATTTAATTTGGGTCTGTGCTTAATTTAATGTGCTCTGTATTTCTTGCAAACTCTAAACCTAAGGTCACAATTCTGGAAGAAACAAGAATACACTCAGTGCCAAAGGACAATCACACTATAGAATATATCTTATAAAGACACACACTATACCTGGCCTTTCACTTTAGATTTGGAATTCTCAGAAAACAAAAGCTGTGTGCCCATCCTTTGAAAGCAGAATTTGGTTGACCTATATACCACATGCATTTCATAGTCAGCAGAAAGCAAGGGCATAACTCCAACTATAAATGGAAGAAATACATTAAGAAAATCACCTTTAAATAGGCAAAAGTGCATAGTAGTTAATCGTGCTTTGGGTATAGAAGGAGAGAATCTTGAATGGGAATCTATCTGCTACTTACTGATATGGTTTGAATGTCTGTCACCCCCTACAATTCATACATAGAAACCTATTCCCCAATGTGACAGTATTATGAGGTAGGGCCTTTGGAAAGTGGGATGATCATGAGGGCAGAACACTCAAGAATGGCAGTAATGCTCTTATAAAACAGGTCCAAGAGGTTTTTTTCTCTCCTTCTACCACATGAAGACACACAAGAAGTCAGCAGTCTGCAAACAAAAGAATCTGACATGCCCTGATCTTGGGCTTCCCACCTCTGGAACAGTGAGAAATAAATTTCTGTTGCTCATCATCCTCTAAGTTTATGGTAATTTGCTTTAACATCCCAAATGGAGTAAGGCACTAGCCATTTGGATTTGGGCTGGTTAATTCATCTCTCTAAGCCTCTTTTCCTCATCTGAAAACTAAAAGGGAAAAATAGTAGTGTCTCCAGTGGTGTCTCCCTTAATGGGCTTGTGTAAGGACTAGGTGGGATAGTGCATATGGGTATAATAATCAAGTGTAGTAACTTCAGAACGCCATAAAAGTAAAGATAAAAGCATTTATTAAGGAATTCCATTTTAATGAAGAGTTTTAGGGCTTTGAGATTCATAATCACTGTAAAACAACACCTTGAAATCTACCATGGATCATACCGGTCCCAGTACCTGCTACATGTTAAATGTTCTCTAGCTATTTGCCAGACGGGGAAAAAGAAGTGGTTGAAGACAAAAAAAAAAAAAAAAAAAAAAGGAGCTCAAAGAAACTGTCTTTTTTTTGACATTCATAAACCCTTATCTGCATTTTAAGCTAATGGACCTAGAGAAGGTAAGTGGTTCATATCCATGAAAATCATGCAGGCCAGGCGTGGTGGCGCATGCTTGTAATCCCAGTACTTTGGGAGGCGGAAACCGGAGGATCCGGGTTCGCGGCCAGCCTCAGCTCTCTCTCTCTCTCCCTGTCTCTCTCTCTCTCTCTCTACCTAGTGAAGCCCTCTGCAACTTCGTGAGACCCGGTTTCAAAAATAAAGTATAAAAAAATAGGGCCGGGGCTGTAGTGCGGAGGTAGAACGCCCCTGGGTTCAATCCCCGGTACCGCAAAAAAAAAAAAAAAAAAAAAAAAAGAAAATCATGCAGAGGGTCCGATGCAGAGGCATTTGAATATTGCTTTTTCTCTCAAGGAGTCTTTAACACATAAACTGGTCCTTTTCCTTATTTTCTCAGTGAAATCATGTGGGTGGGTCTGCCTTGGGTGCCTCTGTTTTTCTTTTCCACTGAATCATGTGGGTGGACTTGGAATTGGCATTTTCTATCTACCCTTTTCCATTAGTTACTTTACAGTCAAGTAACCTCAACCCTGCTCTTTTAACATGCCTTCAATCTTTTCAAGGAACAGACTTGCAACTCCCCCAGTCTTCAAGGCAGCCGCCTCCTTTTTCTTATAAAATCAAAGCCACACACTCCACATTTCTTGCAAACAACAAAGAACTGGCGTTTAGCAGAAGGGTAATTGGAGGGGCACCGATCTAACATAGCATCATCTCCTGCTCCTGTAGGTGGTTCCGTCACCGACAGAGGGGGAACGTGGGCAGGCAGTTCCCTCCCAAGGACCCACCAACTTCTCTACAGTGACTTCATTGTCAGTGAGCATGCAACTACAAACAAAAACCCCAAGCGTTCCCACCTCTGCCTATGCCATCCCCACCATATTCACTCATCCCGTTACTGGAGAATGCAAACTTTTAGAATGTTTGAGGACATGCATGTATTTTAAAAACACAAAGTCAGGAGTACATTCTTATAATTGTATGCTAAACTACTATATCTTAGCAGTTTCTAGAGATGCCCCAATCATCCCAGAGTCAGAACAAACTTTCAAGGGAACGAATCAATAATCAAAAGAAAATACGCTTGATTTTCAAACTACTTTTACTAAGCAAGGAATACAAGAAGAAAGCAAGGGAAAGCTCAGTCAAATTGTTCATTGGGTTCTCCCAGTCACTAATTTTGAAGCTCCTTTAATAGTGTATGCTTGCATGGACAGATGATATTCAAACCCTTGCAGGGTATTTTTAATTGTAGTTCTTGTGCTTCATCCATTGATTGCCCACATATATTAAGAAGCTCCAATGTTTAAATGTATGCAAACTTCTGAGGAAAGAAAAAATCTGGTCTCTGCTCTGCAGTAGTGCCTGAACAGAACCCTACTTCAAAGCTTCCTGACTATTCATGACATAAACATAGTTTGTATAATTGCTATTGAAAGAGTAGAATATCAAAAGCTCACATCTTATCAAAAGTTCACATCTTTTCTTCTGAGTTATGTTTTAGGAAAAACATGGTTGAGTCCAGAAAAAATATTGCTTCCCTTCTTCCTAGCTATGGAAGCCTAGAGTAAAGCTCCCAGCCACAGTAGGCTCAATATATACAAATATTTGGCTGACTTAAAATATCATGGCTGCAAAATGTGATAATAAGACAAGAAAGAGGAATCAATATCCAATTTGCAAACAAGAGTATGCTAGCCAGATTGTATTAATGTTATGAGTTTGCGATAGCTTCTATTAGAACACACAAGTGGCATAAAATCAGTGGGAAGCACAAGGAATGACAGCCTACATCTCACAAGATGCTGCTTTGCTGTGCTCTGGGTGAAACAACTCTCTGCCCTTATGCGGGTACTTGAACTTTTTAGTTCAGAATTTTAAATAGGTAAAATGTTTATTTTGTGGAATTCCAGAATTCTTTCTTGGAGATGTGTAAGGAAGTATAACCCAGCTGGGTTAGTTATCATGATTATTTGCATATTTTCCCAGTTTCTCTAGATGTCTCATTTCTGCATTGGAAAGATTATCTGGCAAAATGTTTTACATGTGATCTATTATGTGTGTCTCAATGCACACAATCAACTCTTTTTTCTTTGTCTTAGTTTAAATTGCAATGGTAGTGTATGGCAAGTTCTTCACAGATGATATTAACACCATTCAGTTTCACAATCTGCTCCTTCATTTTCTATAATTCAATTAAAATACGTTTTTCAAAAAAGAATCAAATATCTTTTTAAATTACAGGACACAAATAATCTAATTAAAGAAAAAGCAGGTGAACTCTGGCTGCTGCCACTGACTTAATACTGAAGGAGAAGGATAAATCATTTCTTTTGCATATTTCCCTCTGGTCTTCTCTATTCCTTCCCACCACCCATGTCTGTCAGCCTTGGGAGCGGAAGGTCATACAGTGCAGGAACTGCCACCCAGCAACATCACCTAGAGAGGAACTAAGGTGAGGCTGTTTTGGAAACATATTGGACATGTCCATGCATTTCTGAACCTGCACAGGAGCACTGAAGCAGTGACTGGGGTCCTGCAATAACCTGGCCTAATTCCACTTGATGGAAAGTTTGTACTCACAAACCCAAGACTTCATGACAATGAAGTACCAAACTCAAATCAATCTGAAGTAACTTTCATTTTCTCTCTTTTGCATAGCTCATTAGATGCATTTGGAGAATTCTTTGTGTGTGTGTGTGTGTGTGTGTGTGTGTGTGTGTGTGTGTGTGGTGTTTCTGCAATGATTTCAGAAAAGAATTTGCAAAATAATGAGGGTTTTAATAACCCAAGAAAATGAGATAATTTAGTTTCAAGTATTTGAGAAACTGTCATATACAATGGAAGTCAATTTATTAAATATTTTTTCCAGAGGTAAGAAATGGTTTACTAGGTAGAAGTTATGAGGAGCCCAATTTTGGTTTAGATTCTAATTTATGAGCTAAAATTTTCTAGCAATGAGTAGCTGCCTACCAACGTGTTAAATTTTCCCTAGAGGTGTCCAGAGATTGAGTAGCCATTTTAAAAAAGAAAATTATATAGAATCTTCTAACAGTTATAGGCGGCTTAATTAGTGTAGCTTCCATATCTGATTTCTCTTATTTTTTTCCCTTTTCTCCAATGTTTGCATGTCATACAATGTGTTACTACTACAAATTTCTTACTTCAAATAATGAAGAGAAATTTCTTAAGGTGATGTTCCTGATTCTATAGGGAGAATTTCAAATTGTATTGATAGTTCTCATGAACATTTGTAAAGTTAAATACATATGTTTGCAGAACCTCTTTCAGATCAATGAGAGAGTTCATTTTGGTGAACAAGTAAGGACTATTAAAGAAAATACCCCTTTCCTGGGGCATACATATCCACCCTCATTGTTCTGAGTTTTTTTTTATTCTTCCAATTTACATGTGCATGTTAATGAATAAGCTCAAAGAAAAATTTGGATTGCATAATTTACTTAACCAATGTCAAACGATAAATGCTGTTTCAAGAAATGGAAATAAACTATGAAAATGTTTCTAAAGTTTAATGAATGGATGGCATCTTTCCTCTCTGAAAGACTAAAACAGGAATGAGCTTATTTCTTAGATATGATCTACATCATGTTTTTTTCCCTAAAGGATTCAAGCCATTTATTTTTAGATGGCCATATTTTTTCTATCTGCTTTCTTAAATGTCATTGCCCTAATATTTTAATGTGCCTGTTAACAATTATTTTCTTACATACATGGATTAAATGTAAAAGGATTACAAATTTCACAATTAAGTTGGATGAATAATATTGAGTTGATTAATCTTCTTTTAAAACAATCATCCCTAAGTTAACTTCTTTTATTTTTCAAAGAAGGGATAAAATTTCTTTTTCATAAAACAAAACAAAAACATTTATTACACTGAACATAGCCTCACTCTGATCTGTGTTGGAAGAATGCTAACCAATAGAGAAAACTGCAGAATGTAATTGTGACTGCGACAAGCCAGCAGTGACAGTTTCTGATCATCTTGACTTTGATGTTTTCTTCTGTCCTGCTCAATTTCAGGCAGTCCATGTACCTTACATTGTTTGAATTCATATAAACAACAAATACAGGGGCTAATATTTAGATGTGGAAAAAATGTTCTTTGCAAATAAATAGTCATGTTTAAATAGATTTCTTTGGCTTTTTTTCTTTTTAGTGATGCTCACCAAATAAATAAAGTAGTGAAAGATCAATTATATGTACTTTAGAGTGTGATGCTTTGGCATATGGGCCTAAAGTCAGATAATGATTTTTTTCAAAATAGAAAATTTAAGATAAATTGTAATAAAAATCACAGTGGGGTGTCTCTAGTTAGGAGTATGAAAGGATAAGCCATTAATATTGAAGCACCTACTATATGCCAGAATCTTAGTAAAGCCTTCCCAATAACTCTGAGATAAATTTTATTATCCTTGTTCATCCACTAGAGGAAAATAAAGGCCAGAGAAGTTTTAAAAGATTCAGCAGTCACATATATGTTAAATTCGTCTTCGACATTCAAACTCAAGACCCTCAATTCCAAGGTCTCTGCAAGCACTGTAGGAGGGTGCCTGCTGGGAAGACACCAAATAGGCTTGGGAAAGAATTCCAATTGCTGTAATTGTAGGGTGTGTCTTGGCTCCAGTTGAAGAACATTATATATTCCCACTTATCACATGGGGCTATTGTGAGATCTGAGTAAGAAAACAGACTGGAAGTCACTTTGAAGTTTTATACTTGATGTGAGTGCAATTCCACTCTAAGTACTCACTCTGAGGATTTAAATGGTGCCTAATTCAGCACTGAAGGAATGCATCACCGACTATATGACTTGATGTGCAAACTGTACACCTGCTGTATAAGTGGTCGGAAGGAGCAGGGTAGGATATGTTGAAAACAAGAGCTGAAGAAATCTAGCCTGAAAATCTAGAGGGTAAGGCAGGTCCTGTACACCACGTGGTCAATGTAACCAAGTACTCACTCTGCAAGCAGTCGGCATTTAGGAGGTCCTGACACTTTTCGTGGCACTTCACCCCGCATTCCAAGCACTTCATGCCTTGCCGCGCAATGCCCCACAGGAGCCCTTCACACTCATAACAGTAGGTGGGTGTTGTCGCTGTCCAGACCTCAAAATTGTGTGGGGTGGTGGAAGACATGGGGTAGATCAGTGCCTGCAAGGTCTTCTTGAAGACATGCATCTTCTGTGAAGATGAGAGACATTACCAGTGTAAGCAACGTCAGTGGATTGGGAGCAAGAAACCACTTTATCATGTTTCCTTGAACACACTATTTTAGGAGACCCCCTTAATTATTGATGGAAGTAATGACATTAACTGCAATTACTCTGCTCATTTACTCCTCTCTCAGTATTCCAGGGCCCGATTCAGTAATTTGAACACAAAGAACTCCCTAATCTTTCAGATTGGATCGGGCTCCACTGTCACACAGCTTCTCTCTTAGCAGCCTGCAATTCTGATTACTCAATAGTGCCTGTGTCCCTGCTCTACAGTGAACTCCACAAGGGCAAGGATGATGGGCATCTTGCCCACTGCTACACCAGTCCTCAGGGCTTAACCTAGCTCCCAATTTGAGGAAGGTATTCAGAAAACATTAATTCTCCCAGTACTTAGGCAGCTGACACAGAAGAATCACAGGTTCGAGGATAGCCTCAGCAGCATACAGAGATTCTCAGCAAACTAGTGAGACCCCTTTTCAAAACAAACAATAAAAAGGGCTGGAGATGTAGCTCAGAGGTAAAATGTCCCTGGGTTCAATCCCAAATACCACAAAAAATAATTCAAAAATTAATTTATATTACTATCCTTAGTCTTACTCAACTCTTGGTAAAATCAGGAAGCATATGGAAAGTAATCTTAATGCTGAACCCAAACCTCTAGAAACATCCCACTCCTTTTTAATCCTACCAAGGCCTCTCTTCTCTCTTACTCTCCCTGACACTTCACTCCTTCTAGCCCCAAAGGATGATTCTTCTATAATTCATTCTTCAGGGAATTGCTTTCGGCGCCTGTCATTTAGAAAGGGTCTCTTCAACTAGTTCAACTAGTTCATAAGAAAGCACTTGTAGGTAAAGGTTAAATGTTAAATTAGAATTTTCTAATTACAAGCCACTGGTGTCTTGAAAAGAACACTGAATGATAAGCTAGGAGACCTGAGTTCCCAAATATAGGCCCAATCACGTGACCTTTACAATGGGTTACTTTAGGCAGAAGCTGGCACTCTCTCATCTTTCTCTACTTAGTGCCTACACAGTACCTACCAGTATCGCTGGCATACAGCAGGGGTATATATTTTTTCGTGCAAAATGAATAATGTTATGCTACGTACAAGTCTTTTAACCTACAGAGAGATACAAAATCTTTATAACTCCATTTTCTCCTCTACCCTGCCTATCACGTGGTATTATTTTGAAGATAAAATGACATAATGATAGCTAATTTTGAATTCTATAGATTTCAAAAAACTAAATAAATACTAAGTATTAGTATTGATTTTGGATTTTCAAAAATAAACAGGCTGATCAGAGAGAATTGATTGGATGAGACTTTTTCTGTCCTTCTCATAGTCCATTATGAAAGTGACCACCTGAGAAAAGTACCAGTCTTCTCTGAGGTTACATTTACAGATTATTTCACATGACTGCTGAAGAATAAATGGATGTTTACATGAATTCTGTAGAAGCCTAGCTAACAAGGAATACTAGATGGTAAGCATTTATATTTTTCATTAATCATCCTTAAGTCTCACCTCAGAATATCTTCCTACCATATTGAAACGATCAACTTTGCATTATTTTTCAGTTCCAAAGCATCTTAAAAGCATTACTTCCCTTTATTGGTATATTCCCTCTCTATGCGTTTTCCCAGACTATATTGTGTGTATTGGGAGGTTCCCTGACAGGGAGCTAAGCTTTGGTCAACATTTTTTAACTCTGAATGGCCAGATCCATTCTTACTACTACACGAGGATCTGGTCAATTCAAAGATCTTTATAATTAAGTGAATCTACAGAGCAGCGGTATGGTTGAGTATGAGAATTAATCAAGTGGGGGTCCCCAATATTAGGGTTTATAGAACAATATTAGGGCCAATAGAACCCTAATATTAGGGTTTATATAACAACTGGATCCATCACTTTTCTGTTTTTTAATTTTTTAATTATTTTCAATAAAGATAGCCTGAGTCAAGTAAATCTCTTGGCTTCATTACATAATAAAGATGGCTTACAAATATCTGTTGAGAATTATTTCTTTGAGAACTAGGAGCATGTATTATTCATCTGTGCCTTCCATTCACTGCCTAGTAGAGTATCTTCAATACCATTAAAGTGAATTTAATGCTCATTGGCATAAGAGAATTTCCCCGAGCTATCCAGTCTGTTGTTCTGTGTGGTCTGAACTACTAGATATGTGTGCATGTGTGTGAGTGCGTGTGTGTGTGTGTGTGTGTGTGTGTGTGTGTGTGTGTGTGTTTAACACAACATTTCTGTCTGGAGCTAAGAAACTAAGGAGGAAATTAAGCTGCCTTGCCATCGTATCAGGTAATCTGCTGTTTGGCTTAGTGGGGGAAATGAACAATTATTCTAATTCAATAGAATGTTAAGTGGTGGTAGAAGATTCTGCTACTGAACTGAAGAAAAGTGAGAAATGTATATGAATTTAGAAATCAGAGTTGTCAAGGGGTTGTTTATGAACATTCACTTGTCCACATATTTTAAGTTTAAGTAAATGATTAATATATTTTATCAAATTCCCTGTTTCAATTTTCTTTTTACTGAATTCAAGTGATACATAGACAGCCTTATAAGCTCTTAGGCTGCAGTAGGATCAACAAATATAACACTTGCTGAAAAAGTAAACATGCCGGAGGAAAAAAAGGGAAGCACTAAATAGATACCCGAGAGAGTTTCATCTACAAGGTCTGTTTGCTTTGGGTTTGTTAAAGAGCCATGACCCATTTCATGCAAAGAGAGAATGACACCAATTTCAAAAAATAAGAAATAAAAAAAATTATACATCCAGCTACACTGAGATACATCCCAGACAGTTTTATGTTTTATTTTGAGACAGGGTCTCCCTAAGTTGCCAAGGCTGGCCTCAAACTTGTGATCCTCCTGCCTCAGCTTCCCAAATACTGGGATTATAGGTGTGTACTCCTGTGCCTGTCAAAACATGGACAATTTAACAGCATATTGAAAATAAATTGAATAGGTAATTAAACAAATCCCAACACTTAAAAGCTATAGATGATGAAGACATCAGGTAACTCATTAGAGGGTACACATATCCTATCCCAAGAGGGGTTTTAGGATATGGACCTGTGTTTATCAAAGCTGATAATTACTCTAAGATAAATAGCATATGAAATAATTTCTTATTGCAGCAAAGGGTAAGATAGAATTGTTATCAATTTTTAAACAGAGGAAATCAGTAGCTGAGGAAAACATAGAAAATAATTTCATTTAATTAAAAATAAGATATATTTAAAAATATATTTCATAGGATGGCATCCCAACATCTCAGAAGAATATTGCATTTGGGGGAAAGAAAGGCACTTTCTTAGCAGACACATCAGTCCAGATCAAATACGATTATAAGAAGGACAGAGAATGTAGGATTTTTTTAATAAGGCAAAGAGATAGATGAAGTGGCACTGAATTAAAGCACAGCAGAAAAAAACAAGAGGGGCACAGCAAATAGAAGTCTGTACCTCATCATTAGGAACTGGAGATGATTTTTTCTTTCACTGTAGCACTTAAAGCAGGTAGATAGGTAATTTGCTACAGATAATAGGGCACTAGTTGAAGGGGAAGAAACAGATTGGTTATTTTATCAAGAGAGAGTCTTTGGCTTAAGCAAACAGACACAGTCAGCCCTCCATATCCCTGGGTCATGAAACCACGGATTCAACCAACCACAGATTGAAAATGTCTGGGAAAAAACATTGTGGTGTACTGAAGAGATTTTTTTCCCTTGGTAACAAATCTGTAACCAATATAGTGTAATGACTTTTATGTAGTATTGACATTGTTCTAGGTATTATAATCTAGAGATAATTTAAAGTATATGGGAGGGTTGTGTAGGTTGTGTGTACATACCATATCATTTCATGTAAGGATTCTGGTGTGAGGGGTTTTTGGAATCATTCCTCCTAGACACTGACTGTATATGGAAGAGGTGATCCCCAAAGCCAGAGCCCTCATTACTGTGATCAGAACTCAAGGACTAAGCGATTTGGCAATAGGAGTGACCTGCTGCTTATGTTTTAAATTTTTTAAACTTTTAAAATTTTCAATACCAAGCATATTATTTTCCAAAAGATACACGTTTTCGATTATAATAAAAGATATGCTTATTGAAATATTAATTTATCAAATAGAAAGGAACTCAAATAGAAAATAAAACATATACAATTTGATTTTTCAAAGTTAGGCATGGTTTGATGCATATTCTACCAGTATCCTTTTCAATGTATAAACAGGATATAAGGCATTTGCAGTTAGGAAAGCAACCACAGCAACAATATTATTTTACATTGCTTAACTAGTTCAAAAAAAGAAGACTGTTTTTAATGTATATAGTCAGGATTTTTTTCCAGACATTTTCAGTCTGTGGTTGGTTGAATCTGTGGTTGCAGGACCCAGGAGTATGGAGGGCTGACTGCATCTGTTAACTGTTGAAATGAGAGTAAGGATGCTTCACCTTCGGATAAGACTTTGTAGTCAAGTGCAACCTACAGAGGACATGGGGTAAGATGCTCATATCCTAGAAAAATACTTGGTTAAAAACTCTGGCTCCAAGAAATAAATTAAGGGTGAATTACACTAGTATATCACTCTGAACAATTTGGACACTGGAAGGAAGTAAATTGCCTTTTCTATTCATGACTATCTGAGGAAACCAAAGTGAGTCTGAAGAATAAAGCAACAATGCTTTATGACAAAAGCAATATCTAGTGTTTTTAGACCATCGATATTCTAATCTCTCCATGGTTAATAATTACATTACTGAAAAGCATGTCTGCATCTATGTGCTGTTCTCTCTCTCCCTCTTTCTCACCCTCTCTCTCTTGCTCTCGCTCTCTTTTTCCTACTATGTTAAGCCAGTGACCAGCCTAATGAAGTTCCATTTTTCCCCACAACCTGTGGGTTTCCCTTTTGGGATTATGTAAATCAATCACTTCACATACCACAAAATATCACATTTTGACAATTTCTAGAAAAAAATAAGATTCATGTTTTGAAGCATTTTGCATGTACTGGATACATACATTTTAGGAAAGAAATATATTTACTGTCCTCTAGATATACATTTTACTATTTCTGGACAAAAGTATCCAATATTTGCAGAGAAAACATTAGGGACAATGTGAACTTTGACATTTGTTTTAAATATGAAGACAGAACAATGGGGAAGTTCCTGAGTATAAAAACAAATGTAATTTTCATGCTGATTTACTCATCAGAATAATCTATGTAAGATTGACTCTAAAAGCTAAAATTGCTCAGGGACATTTTTTTTTGGTATCAGAAAGGTGACAAACACATACATTGGAGAAAAGACAGCATTTTCAACAAATGATATTGGGAAAACTGGTTATCCATTTGTAGAAAATGAAATTGAATCCCTACTTCTCACCCTGCACAAGAGTCAACTTGAGATGGATCAAAAACCTGGAAGTTAGACCAGAGGCTTTGAAATTACTAGAGGAGGGCATAGGACCAACAATATAGGCAGAGGAAGAAACTTCCTTAATAAGACTCTCAAAGCTCAGTAAATTAAAACAAGAATGAATAAATGGGATGGCATTAAACTAAAAAGGTTTTGTTCATTAAAGGAAACCATCAAGAGTCTAAAGAGAGAAACTACAAAATGGGAAAACTTTGCCAGATATTCCTCTGATAGAGGACTAATAACTGGAATAGACAAAGTACTTAAAAGACTTAACACTAAAAATATAAACAAAAAAACCCCCAAACAACTGACCTAATCAAGAAATGGGAAATTGAACTAAATAGACACTTTACAAAAGAAGAAATACAAATGGCCAATAAATGTATGTAAAAAGGTTCAACATTATTAGCAATCAGGGAGATGCAAATCAAAACTACACCGGAATTCCATCTCACCCCAATTACAATAGCAATCATCAAGAAGTAAAACAACAAAGGCTGACAAGGATGTGGGGAAATAGGAACTCTTCTACACTGCTGGTGGGACAGCAAAGTAGTGCAGCTGCTATGGAGATCAGTGTGGAGATTCCTCAGAAAATTGGGAATGGATCCACGATGTGATCCAGCTATACCACTCCTGGGTATCTTTCCAAAGGGACTGAAATCATAATATTATAGTAACATATGGATATCAATGTTTATAGCAGCACAATTGACAATAGCCAAATTATGGAACCAACCTAGGTGTCCACCAACAGATGAATAGATTACAAAATTACGGGATATACACACAATGGAATTCTACTCAGCAATAAAGAAGAACAAATTTATGTCATTTGCAGGAAAATGGATGGACCTGGAGAACATTATGTTAAGTGAGATTAGCCAATCAGAGAAAGCGAAGGGTCATATTTTTTCTCTCATATGTGGAAGTTAGAGAGTAAACTGGATTCCAGAGGGACTTCAGATAATAAAGGAGAAACCTCAGCGGAGCCAGGGAGGTGGTCTAGGGGAGGGGGGAGAGGGAAGATCAATGGAGGAATCACTTCCAGTGACATTATGTCCATATGTCAGAATACCAATGTCAATCTCAACACCTTGTATGGGGAAGGAGGGAGCGGGGAGGGAGCCGGAGAAAAGCCCACCAAGTGCTGTGTGCATGCATGTCACTATCACTATGAACTACATTATGAGGCGAGACTATATAATGCACCAATAAAAGTGTAAGAAAATAATTAAGGTGATTAGGTAGTCAAATAACCACATTCAAAATAAGCCTGGAGTCCAGATGATTTTAGAGGCAAGTTTTACCAGTCCTTCAAGGTACAGCAATTTATTTATGCAAACCATCCAGAGAAGCTCAAAACAGGAAAGGTCCCCAGCTTAATTTTATGAAGGTAGTCTATATTGATGCCAAAATTGCTCAAGGATACAGCAAACAATAGTCTATTTTTACTTAAGAACACAGATGAAAAATTATATAATTAGTAAACATGAGAAAATCAAGGTCAAGAGAGTTTCCCTGACTTGCCTAACTAAGGTCCCATTGCTAGTAAATTATGGAGCTGGACCAACATGAGTCTGAAGCCAATGCCTATGCTCACGAAGAAGGATAGCAATACTCATCAAAAAGGCATAATCTTTAAATTGGGCATCATTATTGCTGCTTTCCAATCAGCACTCCCTGGAAAAGAATCTAAGCTCAACTGCAAAGGAGACAGGGAAGCCAGGTGTGGTAGCACACACCTGTAATCCCCGTACTTGGGAGGCTGAAGCAAGAGGAGCACAGGTTCAAGACCAGCCTCAGCAACACTGAGACTCTCAGCAACCTAGCGAGACCCTATTACTAAATAAAAAAATAAGAAGGGCTGGGGGTATAGCTCACAGGTAGAAAGCCCCTGGGTTCAATTCCCAGTAACACACACACACACACACACACACACACACACACACACGCACACACGCACAAAGAAGACAGAGAGGTATTAGCATTCATGGTGGCAGTACTGGCTGACATCTGACATCAGGTATTAGAGCCTTTTCCTTCTTTGGAAAAGATGACTGAGCTTTTTACCATATATTTCTTAAATTAAAATTGAATCATGGTCATTTGGTATTTCTCCCATGCCCAAGCCATTTTCCTTCATGTAAAAGCAAATATTTTATGCTTTCACATTGGAGGTGCCTAGCAAGACTTTCAGCACTGAAGTGTGGAAATTGTTCACTTCAGCATTTATGTTAGTTGCCCGTGTAATGACTGAATACGACAGCTTGTCAGGAATGACATTTAATATGCCTGTTGTACAGAAGTCATATTTCATTTACTTTTTTGAGACATGGGCCCCAAGGGAAAAGACTTTGTGAATTTTAGAGGGAGCTAATGCACTCCATTCATCCACCCAACACCCAGAGGGCAGTCCTTTGCAGAGGCCTTTTGAATCTAAACAAGTAAAGTCATATATTTAAATTGCAGAAAAGTAGATCAATAGCTAATTTACCCATAAAGTGAGGATGTATTTCCTGTTTATAACCTCAGAAAAAGTAGGAGCATTCCACTAATTTCTATTGCTTTCCTATTAACTTTTCATAGGAATGAATTCAAATGCTGTATTTCAAAACATAAAAAGAAAAAGTACAGAAGTTTATTAATAAAATACTTCAATTTTGATTATTTCCTCAAAAGCAAAAGACGAGATGCTTCAAAATTCGGCAATTAAGATGGGGTTTCTTTGAGGCTGGGCGTGGTGGCGCACGCTTGTAATCCCAGTACTTGGAGGCTGAGACCGGAGGTTCGCGGCCAGCCTCAGCTACTTAGTTAGGCCCTTGGCAACTTCATGAGACCCGGTTTCAAAATGAAGTATAAAAATAGGGCCGGGGGGGTGTAGCTCAGAGGTAGAATGCTCCTGGGTTGCATCCCTGGTACCACACAAAAAAAAGATGGGGTTTCTCATACACCAGAGGCTGTATCATTCTCCTATATCCTGTTTTCAAAATATTGTATGGCATCATGAATCTAATAGATAAGCTTGAGACCTAGGAATGCAGTCACATTTTTTTTTTAATCTTGTGGGACAACAGAAAATGTATTAACTTGCTGTAGTCCTTAAATATGCAAATGAACATGCTCAGCCGGGCGTGGTGGCGCACACTTGTAATCCCAGTACTTTGGGAGGCAGAGACTGGAGGATACGGGTTCGCGGCCAGCCTCAGCTCTCTCTCTCTCTCTCTCTTTCTCCCCGTCTCTCTCTCTCTCTCTCTCTCTCTCTCTCTCTCTCTCTCTCTCTCTATCTCTCTACTTAGTGAGGCCCTCTGCGACTTCATGAGACCCGGTTTCAAAATAAAGTATAAAAAATAGGGCCGGGGGTGTAGCACGGAGGTAGAACACCCCTGGGTTCAATCCCCAGTACCACAAAAAAAAAAACCCAAAAAACAAATGAACATGCTCAATAAAGATGAAGGGCCTCTATCTTTTCATGCTTCTGAATGGGTATGCATGTACTGGTGTGGGAGGAGGCATGTTGATAGAAATACTGAGGGAAGGTTGGATTTTGGATGACAGATGACAATGACAGAAACAAGAAAACGAGAAACATAGATGCAAATAATGATCTTTGACAAGTGTATAGAAAGGAATGCAATACTGGCAGAATTTTTTTCTATAAGAATGACAAAGTTGAGCCTGGCATGGTGCTTCACACCTTTAATCCCACTTGGGAGCCTGAGATAGGAGGAACACAGGTTCAAGACCAGCCTCAGCAACTTAGTGAGACTCTAAGTAACATAGTGAAACCCTATTTCAAAATAAATAAATAAATAAATAAATAAATAAAAAGGGCTTATAGCTCAGAGGTAGAATGCCTCTGGGTTCAATCCCCAGTGCCACACACACACACACACACACACACACACACACACACGGATGACAAAGTTGCTAAAATTGGAAGAGGCAGGAGATATTAGTTGGCATAAGGGAGGAAACAGATGAATTGCTTCTAGTAACCCCCAGCTGATGCGTAGAATGGAGTTACCACAACACAACATCCAAGGCACAAACACTGGGAGTAAATACAAGGTCCATTATACCCAGACTGTACCCAAAGGCAATCAAGTCAGAATTGCTAGGAGTGAGGGTCAGGTACTGGCATGCGATAAAGCTCCCTCAGGTCTTCTAATGAACCACATTTAAGGATTGCTGACCTAGATACTTGCAGCCTGCATTATTCTCTAATCAGCCTGGTTCTTTCATGCAACACAAATTCATAAAACATCTACCTCATGCCTGGCAGTGTACTAAGCAATGATGATGAAAGCATTTAAAAGAACAACAAAGCCGGTGTGGTGGTATATGCCTGTAATCCTAGCACTTTGGAGGCTGAGATGGGAGGATTGATCGTAGGTTTGAGGCCAGTCTCAGCAAGTTAGTGAACCCCTGTTTCAAAATAAAAAAGAAAAGAAAAGGCTGAAGGTGTAACATAAAGGTGGAAATAAGCTACAGGACTGCTCTCATGATATAAGAGTCTAAAATGTGAGGCTTATGCAAAATAGATTAATCAAAATAACAAAATAATAAAGTAGCTCATATGTGTTTCTTTACTGTGCCCTATGTTATGCTAAATGTTAAGCATGTGCAATGCCCTTAATCCTCTCAGTTTTATAATTACCTCACTTTATAGATGAGGGAACTCAGAGAACTTGCAAACTTTTGAGATAAAACAATGCTAATTAAGTGTCATAGGTAGGACTCACACCTAACAGCTTTCACTGTTAACCATACTACGCTACAGAGGTCATGATGAAATGCTATAAAAGCATATAAAATAGGAGGAAACTAGTAATTCAACCAGAAGTGGAGGAGGGCATTTTGGGAAAACCTCATAAAATAGGAGAACTTAAACCTTAAGTATAAAATCTTATTGGAGAATAACAGGTAAACTGCGTTAGTGTAGAATAGCAGTTGTAAAGATGACAAAGCGCGGACATGCTTGAAGGGCAGAGGACAACTGGTATGAGGGCGAAGCTGAGGCCCCAAGGAGAAGTTTGAGGATCAAACTCTCCCCACGCTCTCATCTACTCCTGGAACATTGGAGTAGACATTATAAATGAGTAGCTCAAGCAGAATCATTTTGCTCCTGTGACTATAATCAATACATAATTAGTAATGACATCACACCTACCAGTTCCTCATTGTTTAGTGAGGTCCTAATCACCATAGCCAGGGAGAGTCCAGATTTCCGTGCAGCCAGAGTCTAAAATAAACAGAATTATAGCTTATTCATACATGAGGAGGTTGTCATTTTCACACTGATCAGCAGAATATGAAAATATAACAATATCGACTGTCACTGTTCATGTTTTAGTCAGTAGGGACCTGCTATTTTCCATACTCAACATGAACTTATAGAACATTGAAACTGGAAAGAACCATCCAACCCAACCTCTACATTTTACAGGTAATAACACTGAGGCCCAACAAGGCAAGGTGACCTGCCCAGGGTTTCCGGACCAGCAAGAGGCTTCTAGAACTTTGTTATTCCCCAACATATTCATGTTCGCATTCCTTCCAGCCTAACTTGTGGGATGAACCTGAATTACAATTGATGCTAACTGGTTCTTGAACGTTCATACCTGCTCTTTCAATCACCTTCACTCATCCCTGAGACCAAAACATCTGACCAAGCACAACATAGAAGAAGAAGGTTTATTGGGACTCAGAGTTTCAGAGGTTTCAGTCCATGGTTGGCAGACACAGAGGTGGCAAGGCATGGCGGAAGGGTGCCACTCTCACATTATGGCAACTGGAAACAGAGAGAATGAGAGCAGGGGCCGGGAGACATAGATACTCCCGATGGCCCTGCCCCCAATGACCCGGTCCTCCCGCTATGCCCACATCTGAACCTTGAGGCACTAGCGACATAATGTCAACACATGGACTTTTATGGGACATTCTAGACCCAAGCCACACAGTTCCCTGGAATATTTCTTCATATCTAGTCAAGATATCTTCTTCCAATTGCCCATTTTATCTATTGAGAATCATTATACACATATTATTTTTCCTCGGTTAATGCTGGTAACTTAGTGATCTTAAATGAGAGTCAAGTTCCATCATCACCTGCTCCTACCCAAAACATGTAACATCGTAAACTCAGCCGGGCCATAGAGAACTTTGGAAATCCCAAGTTTCAAATGGCAATATTAAATTTGCTATTGCATTAGAAGCAAAGGGAAGTCATAGTGGAATAATACACTCTTGAACATACCTGTGGTTCCATCTGGTCATAAATATATCTCCTAGGTGTTATGAATCCATACTCTCAGATAAACTTTTTCACATACCAAAGAAAGGAAGTTATTTTCCATCCATCTCTACCCCTATGTGTCAACCAAGAAAGCTTACTTCCAAGCATTTACCCAAGGTAATCCTTTATCTCTGATAAGTGATTGACCCTAAATTTATGTTTGTATCCTATTTTAGTCTGTGTTTCCTTTTATAGTACATGTAACTTAGTTTTTCAGAATTGAACTAGATGTTAAATTACCGGGGATTGAACCCAGGGGCATTCTACCTCCACGCTACACCCCCGGCCCTATTTTTTATACTTTATTTTGAAACCGGGTCTCATGAAGTTGCGGAGGGCCTCACTAGGTAGAGAGAGAGAGAGAGAGAGAGAGAGAGAGAGAGAGAGAGACAGGGAGAGAGAGAGAGAGAGAGAGAGAGAGCTGAGGCTGGCCGCGAACCCAGATCCTCCCATCTCTGCCTCCCAAAGTACTGGGATTACAAGAGTGCGCCACCACGCCCGGCCCCTCCACAATTCTTATTCTTGTATATTTCTTTCTGCTTCCCCATCTTGCCCTCTTTGACTTGAGTAAGGGCTTATATTTTGAGAAGACTGAAAAATAATAATAAAATAAACTGAAAAGCACTTACCATGGCCTGAAGTTTCCCGGAGTGAAAGGAAACAAAGTTTGAATAATTAAACATATGAAAGATAGGAAGAGTATAACAATGTTAAATTAGTCTAACTTTTTAAAATGGTGCCTATACTGTAATGACAGGAATATGGCCAAATTGTATGGACACATCATACTTTCCAGTATAAGATCTTTCCAGGCAAGATCTTATGTTAAAATCAAAGTGATAGCCTTCAGATAAAATATTTTTAGCAAAATTAAACACAACTGGTATAAAATTATATATATTGTTGCTAAAAGGTAAATTTGTTTCTTTAGGGGAAAACACATTTTTCATATCATAAGCTATTAAGAATATGATATGCCCAGGAAAAAAATGACAAAATTTTGAATAATAGAAAATAGTTTTTCATGCTGATTGGCTGTTTTATCCTTTAAAATCTAATACAGAAAACTATTTCACTATCAATTCTTTGCATTTCTATTTGGTTCCCAGCATATTTCATTAAAGGAGAATTAGTTATTTAGAATCATGCTGAAGATTAATAAAAATGTTAATGACTTGGGAAACACGGTTTTATTTACACAGTAGGAGAATTTATTAATTTGACTAGAATTGGCCTTAAAATAATGGAATAAAGAATTGGTTAATATTGCCTGCTTCCTTTGTAAAGTTCTTAAGTCTACTGGATAAAGGTGAAGAAGTTTAAATCAAGCATATTAAACTCACAGCCGTTCATAGGACTGGATAAATCAAAGTCGACTTACAGCAGCTCATTTGGCATGCTGTGTGTTTTCTTTGAGTTCAACTATAGGGTCATTTTAACTCAATTTGTAATTCCAACTAATATCAAACATGGTTGAAAGGTTATTTCTTCCATCAAATGAAGAACAAAATTATGTCATTTGCAGGGAAATGGATGTAACTAGAGAATACTATGCTAAGTGAGATTAGTCAATCACAAAACGTGAAAGGTTGGATGTTCTCCCTCATATGCAGAAGATAGGGAGAAACTGGGACACTGGAGGGGCTCCAGATAAAGGAGGAGAAACCTTAGTGGAGTGAAGGGGAGACCTGAGGGAGATGGGAGCAGGAGGAAGACTTGAAGAGGGAAACACCTCAATGGACATGCTGTGCATACACAAACTTATCAAAGCCAATCACTGTGTTGAGCACGGGAAGGAGGGAAGGGAGAGGGAATGGGGTGGGAACTGGGGGCGGGCTCAATG